>LZPO01035651.1:0-12074 GCA_001675575.1 Neotoma lepida | reverse complement strand
AANNNNCCNNCCCNNTNNNNTNNTTTTCTCCTTTCATATCATCAGGAAGCAAACTCTAAAAGAGTTAGAAATGCATCCTAGATTGCTCCAGANACCAAATGGATTATTCATATGTGTTATCCTTATACAANGGTCTTAGGTATNTGATTTCAAGAATCATGAAAAAAATAACTAGTTCTATATTTGTGAATGTTNCCAGAAAAACATTCATATAATATTCTCAGTACCATGAGTGTGAGAATGACAGCANCTNATTTTAAAAAGAGAANGTGGANCAACAAAGCANAGTATATGATGTAGAGTGAATAATTTTCAAATAAAATACACATNGCCAATTTAGAGACCTTTTTTCAAACAACAACAACAAAAATAGAATGTACATGGTTGTTATTGCTATTAGGNAGCAATCATGCAGTAAATGATTCTCAGGGAATGATAACATATTTTGTTTTTAATAAGTTTTTTCTTAAATGNCTGAAAATCTTAATTTTGTATTACTCTGATCTGATGATATATGAAAAGATTATATCATATCTCCTTCTTGAGAAATTCCAGTAGAAAAGACAAGAGGAAGAAAATGAAAGAGGAAGTGGAGGATGAAGAGAAAGATAAGTATCTGATAATTTGAGAGTAATTGAATTTAAACAGCACATGTTTACTGTTATTTTCTTTAATTGATCTTTTCAGGCTGACTGTGTGGGAGAAGGAAGACANGGTTTGAGAACAGCCAGCTGTCACATATCTTTTTCTATTATTATTTATAATGTGACAAACTTAGCAGTCATTTTCCAATTTAAAGAGACAAAGAGTGACCCAGACAAAAATTAGTGTGTTTCTGGTTCCCTTTATAAAACAAACATAATTACTAATTTAGAGTTTTATAATTTAAATCATCTCAAATATACAAAATTCCTTTAACAATTACTATCTACTGGACTTTTAAAAACTTTATTCTATAGGCATAAATTTTAAGGGATTAAAGCTATGGGAGATATAATGGTAAAAACCAACATTTCTAAACAAAATTATAGTTTTTTAGTTAGTATTGAAAATATGTTTTAGAAATATTTATAATTTACTTATGTGTATGTGTTTGCATGCATAGGGATATGTGCACCTTTGTGTGGATTTCTGCAGAAAAGGCTGTTAAAAACCTGGAATTACAGGTAGTTATGAGCCTCCGTGTGTGTGTGTGTGTGTGTGTGTGTGTGTGTGTGTGTGTAGTAAACTTTGATCCAGAGAAAGAATTGCTAGTACTCTTAACTGCTGTGGCATTTCTCCAGCCGTTATTGAAAACTTCTGTAGAGAAAACTTAAGGTATATTTAACATCCTTTGATAAACTGTCTTAATACTGAATTTTTGAAATGTAACTGGTCTTGATTATCCTAAATGTTCTATTCATAGTATTTGACCTGATACCATGAGCAAGCAACTTGTAAATTACATACATATGTTTGTATTTTAATTTTAATTAAGAATAAGTGATTTGTTTTTCTGTTGTAATTTTGATTCATTGTGCTTTTGATTTCATTTTTTCAGTTTTAGACAATGCCTTAGCTCTGTAATTTGTCATACAAATCCTTTAGATACCTGTGAAACATAAATTGTTGAGCGAGCTAACTCTGAGAATGAAGAGTATCAATTAATACACATATGCCTTATTCATTAGTTTACAGTTACATTGATATANTTTTGTCTGAGATAATAATGGTGCTTCCTTAGAAATGTTGGGAAGCTTACAGTAAATTGAAGATAATATTTATAAATATATTAATAAGTCTTACAACACAACCTCACAACTCTATTTGAATTGACTTTGATTCTGAAAAGACTTTTTCACCAAACCAATGATGTCCGGACTCAAAATGCAACCTGTTAGAAAAGATCTCAAGTGAGATTATTTAGTATTTTATGTCCATCAACATGTGCATTTAGAAGATCCTTTTATACTCTTTTACAACTTCTTATATCTAATCATGAAATATTAAANGTTAAATTCTACTTATAAGAAAAAAGCCAGAAAGGAAGAAAGGAGATTGAATAGAGAAATGAAGAGGAGTGAAAAACCATAAAGAGATTTTGTTAGGAAAGTACCATCAATGAAATGTAATAAATTGAAAGGTTTTCATTTTCTTTCATGGTTTGACTAGGGAGTGGCTATCTTTTGGTCTCATATCTTTAGTGACAGATTTATCCCATAGAGTTCCTAGTAAGCTTCAAGGTCTTGCTCTCAGGGTGATACTATGAATATCACTCAGGGTCCTGACAATGGGGTGACATCAATTCGGGGAGATTATTACACAAAGTATAAAAACAATCACTAGAACCCACATTGGATGATGTGGAGTTATTCATTTCTCATCATTTTATAAGTTGTTGATTGTCATTTTTAATTTTTAAATTTTCCATGTGACATATTTTATCATGTTTTCCCGAACTTTGCCTATCTCCTCCCAGGTCTTCCCCACCCCCCATCCCACTCAATTTCATATTCTTTCTCTTCTTCTCTCTCTACATCTGTTTCTCAAACACATATACACACAACAACAAAATAAATAAAAACTAAAACAACAACAAAAATCCAATAATACAAAAAATTCTCAAACAAAAAAAAAATGAAACAATGAAACAAAATGTCTATCCCAATTCATAGAGTTCATTTTGATTTTGCTGGAGTGTGGTTGATATACCTATTGACACTCCACTGGAGAAAACTTATTTTCCAGTTGTAGTGGTTATTAGTTACAGATTGCTTCTTGGTTAGGAGCAGACCCCCATGCCATTTCTCCATTTCAATGTTAGGACCCCTTCTGGCTAATAGCTGTACAGTTACTATGTACTGCCACAATTGCTGTGAGTACATAAATACAACACTCCTTTTGTATATGAAGGGCATTATTTCTTTTTTACTTTTTTTTTAATTAAGAAATTTTATTTTTCATTTCATTTTACATACCAATCACAGATCCCCCTCTTTCTTGTCCCACCCCTCCAGTCTTCCCTCACCCACCCACCCCCCATTACCTCCTATAAGAAGATAAGGCCTCCCATGAGGAGTCAGTAGATCTTGGTACATTTAGTAGAGGCAGATCAAAGCATCTCCCCCTGCCTCAAGGCTGTGCAAGATGTCCCACCATAGGTAGTGGGCACCAAAAAGCCAGCTCATGCACCAGGGATGGATTCTGATCCTACTGCCAGGATACTCCTTAAGCAGAGCAAGCTACACAACTGTCTCACTTATGCAGAGGGCCTAGTCCAGTCCCATGGAGGCTCCACAGGTGTGGGTCTAANTTTCATGAGTTCCCACTAGTTTGGTTTGGTTGTCTCTGTAGGTTTCCTCATCATGATCTTCATGTCCCTTACTCATAGAATGCCTCTTCTCTCTCTTTGGTTATCTACAAATCATTTTGCCTCCATGTCCACATAGATAGATCTCTGGGCCTTCAAGGGAGGGACATGATGAAGAAATCCAAGTTAGGACTGTATTCTCCAATGTTGTTCACTCTGTGAACATTGTCTAGTTGTATGTCTCTGTGTTGATTTTTATCAAGGAAAACAAATGGATTCAATATATTGTAGAGCAAACAATGCCATGGTTACACTTCTTATTTGACCAAGTAAAACCTTCACTGCCAAGAATAGGCTGCATATCTTTCATTCGCTAGCCTGATAGGTCCATGAAACTGCTCTTCCCTCAACTGCAAAATATCATGGCTATTCCCAAAGTTATTGTTTTCCTTCGTAACTTAATAGTAAGACTCTATTGCAGAAGACATCACTTGATTATGCCATCAGACATGGAAAATTCCAGCTGGTGAACATGATGCCCAATTAGAAGTTTTACCCTACTGACTAACATTCATAGTGCTGGAAGGTACTATGCATGCCTTCAAATGAAGAAATTAACCATAAATATAATGCATCTACAAACCCTGCTACCTCCCATTGTAACCTGCCTGCAAGATACATGGATGCAAAACTGGCCCAAATGTTATGGGAGTAACCAACCACATTTTGATTGGATTTAAGCCTTACTCCATGAGTTGAACTCATACCTGACACTATTAAAGTGATCATGAAAATTAAAGTAAATGGGTCATGGGCCAAGAGAAAAGGCTATTTCTGAATAGCATATTGCCATAGCCATAAATCAAAACATTGTTCAAGCCTCAACAGAGAACCTTCTTCTTGCAGGTTGTTGATTTTCATTGTTACCTTTATCTTCATAATATGTTGGTGCATAAAACCATCTGTTTTAGTAAGTTTTGGTTTCCTATAATATAAGGGACAAAATTTCCATTCATGAAACCTTTGCACTAGATCCCTAGATCACACAACTTCACATATCCACATATTTATATAGTATGTTCAGCACATAGATTGAAAATGGTTTATATCATATTTTTATTATTTCATATTAATCATATTTGTTATGTTTTATACAATATCACATATTACCTGATTTAGGACTATTTAAGAATTGTTTACAGCCCATTCTTATAACATCAAGTAGTTGTATCTTTTCCTCTATTACTTGGTTTAGTAAAAGTTAACATCTAACTAGCCAGCTTGATCCAGGGACACTCATTTTCTGCCTTCCGGCTGCTGGAATTATATCAAGTGACATCACATCCTTCCTCCTCTAGGGATCTACATGGATTCTGGATCTGAATTCCAGTGCTCATAAATGCATGGAAGGAACTTTACCCACTGAGCCATCGCTCCAGCCTCTAAATATACTTTTAATAGTTTGAAACAAAGAAGACCATTTTTAATTTCATTTTCTTGACATTATCAATATCAATCCATCATGCTTGTTCTGTCACTTTTGACTTACAATATCATCAAACTTCTTTTCCTAAATTTTCATCCAGAAAAGAAAAAGTATGCCCAGCTTTTTTTAATTTTAAATCCAACATCTTCTTCACCCATTTTCCTCCAAATTTTGATTAATTATTTCCAAATATGCATCCTTGAGAAAGGATTCATGGAGGTAAAAATTGTGAGATCTCACATGATCATGTGTTCTCTAATTGGATCAATGCCAAGGTTCAATATAAAATTCTTGATAGAAAATAACTTTCTAATTTTAAGGAAATGTTCCAATTTTGGTGTTAAGTTTAAAAACATCATTGGATTTTGTGTGCATTATCATTTTCTCTGTGGATCTGTTAATATTTTGCACATGCCAGATTATAAACGCTGTTGATTTAACTTTCCTTTTAATTATTGTTTTGGGACTTTATTATATTATTTAAATCTTTATATCCAAATATAATCATTTCAAAGAATATATTAACTTATTTAATCATGATTTTCTCCTCTGTTTCTCATTCCCTTTTTTCTGGTATCTCTAATATTTTCATATTAGAATGTTGGCTTTTACCTAATTTCTCACTGCCAAAAAGAAAAAAATTGTGGGCAAAAGATATGTCTAAGAGTGTAAAATTCTTTGCTACACAAGTTGTGTGACCTGAAATCAATCCCTGTAACCATTGTAAAATGCCAGCCACAGTAGCTAGCATTTCTAATCAGAACAGTTCTATAGTGAAATTGGTAGGTGGGAGTAGAAGATTCCCTCAGAATATCAATGGAAGAACTATGAATGGAAAGAAGAAAGACCATGCTTGAAGATGAAGAGGGAGAACTGGTTCCAGAAAGTTGTTCTCAGACTTCCTCTACATGAGGTGGTATATGCATGCGGGTGTGGAAATGACTGAACTGAATTTGACATGGGGGCCTGCATGAAGCCCGTAAAGTTGTTTCCCAATACCAAAGGATTACCTTGACTGTCCCTTTTCGATCTATATTCATTAGTCCAATACATGTCTTTTCCACACCTTCTACATAATCTGGAAAAGAGGGGCATTCTGTTGGAATTATTCTTAGAAAAAATTATTTCTAGGAATGGCCTGTTTATAATCCATTTTTAGGTGATCTTGTTCATCACAATTGAAACACTTGACATTTTGATTTTTCTTCAAACCTCTGGAAATCTTCTCTCTATCCAAGCATTATCATAGTTATGAAATTCAATATTGACTATATCTCAGATCCATTCCTCTAAAGGTGCTGATCTGCCCTGTAATGGACTAATTATCCTTTTGCATTGTGAGTTAGAATTTTCAATAACCAGAGATTCAATTATTATTTGTCTAGCTTCTGAATTTCATATAATTCTATTTACTACTAAAGTCAATCTTTGTAAGAAGTCAGTGAAGGTTTCTTTTGAGCCCTGTATATCTTTAGTAAATGACCCAGTTTTTTTCCTACTTCTTCAATTCTGCCCCAAGTATTCAAGCCTGCTGCACAGCATAAAGCCAGGGTGTGGTTATTATATAAAGATTGACTTTCTACATTAACATAGTCTCCCTCTCCAAGAAGTTAGTCTTAGGAGATTTCCATACCTCTAGCCCTATTTCATTGTTTAATGATCTTAACCACTGTATGGCAAACCACAGGATTGCCACTGTAATTGAGGACCAGACTTCAAGACTGCTGTACCCAAATCTCTCCAGTCTTGAGGGATAATCCTATTATAAGTTGACCACAATTTAACATTTGCTTCAAAACGTTTAATGCATGCCATATGAGACTATCACTTCCTTGAGTCTCCTGACATCTAACATTGCACAGGAGTCCATTCAAATCTTACACAGCCTTGGGGTTATCTATCATTTGGCAGCTTCTGTAGTTACTAGATAAATTAAGGTTGGCTGTTTGAAAACCTTAGGCTGTTCCTCTCTAACCTTATAATGCAATGCTGAGATTGGTTCTCCTTTAAATTCCTCTGTCTGGGTCTGAATATCTCTATTATCTGTTTTAAAAAGTTTTGTCTAAAACTTGTATCTTAGCACTCATATTAACCAACATTTTTAGTGATAAAACAAAAATGATAAACTGATAATGTTTATAATTGACATTACATAAATCCCATCTAAATTAATTATCCTTCATTTAATTGCTCCATTTTCAAATCATACAGCATATTATATACAGAAACCTAACTTCCGTTATTGTAATAGTGTTTCCCATTTTTAATGTGGGAAAACTCTCTCTCTTAACTAATTCCTTCCTTTAAGAATTCCCAGTTGTTTCACCAAATCTGCCAATGATGACTATTCAGATGATGGTGAAGTGTGGGGTTGACTGCTCTGCATAGAACAGTAGAAGCCCAAGTGGTTTTCAAGGTAGATACTTCATTTGGTAGCAACTCAAGGATGGAGTCCAGGGAAGACCACAGCCCACCAGGAGAGAAGAAGCCAAAGAGCCAGCCCTCTGCATGAGGGAATGTGCAAAAGTGGCTAACTCTTGTGGCATTTGGAACCCAAATGCCTGTGCCATTTACTACAGAGTGGCTGTAACAGAAAAATCTCAAACTAGCTTAGAGGCTTAGGAAAAACAGAGAGGAGAACCTAGCAGGCAAGAAGGTGACTCCAATCAGTGGGAGCTCCTGAATGCAGTTCTGGCATGTGCCAGTAGCTGCAAAGCAAGGGGCTTTTTAGTGAATTTGTGCCCCAAAAGTTGGATGCCAGATGTAGCACAAATCGTAATTGGTCTTAATAATAAAAACTGGGATCCATATATCTGAGTAAATGCTGAAAGATCAGAGAAACAAAGGAGCAAGCCATAGCCACCATGAACTTGCCTCACCAATTCCTCAGCCTTAAAGAGGGCTGAGCTCCTGCTGCTATCCCACCTTATCACTTCCTCTCCCTGCCCAGCCATTTAATTCCTTGTATGTTGTCTCTACAGACGTCTGTGGTTAGCTAATGGCTAAGTAGACCCTCTGATCTTCAGGCAAGCTTTGTTAGAGCACAAACAAAATATCATCACATTTTTGAGTTTTTTCTATAGCGGTAATGTCTTGTTAATGTGTTTTAAGAGATATCTGTACTGATGAGATACATATTTCCATTCTCCTTGCTCACTTTCATTCCCAAACAAGCAGCTCAGATTTCTGATTTTGCTTCAGTTAAAAAATCTCACATTAAATGCCTTCTTGGTTATCTAATGACTTTTAGTTTTGTTTTGTTTTGTTTTTTCATAGTAGAGAAGGAAAGTTGTAGGCAGAATGGAAGCCATGTATATGAAAATGATTGGCTTATTGATGATGATCTTTACTTTGAGATGACCTGTTTGGGTTCTGATATGAATAATTGATATCAACATCCTTAATATTTGGTCCAATTTCTAGAGATTACTTTGCTTGACTCCTTGCAGGGAATGAGAGCCAAGAGCGAAGAGATTGATGGAGTTACTAAGTCTTTACAAACAATTGTTTATTTACATTTTATTTTACTGTGCTCATTCTTATTGCTCTACAAGATACAGCAAACTCTAGTAAAAAATAATATGTTTTCCTTCAGAGAATCTGTACAGGTCCTTCATCAAAAACAACTGTAGTTGAAGGAAAAAAACATTTCCTAAGAAAAGGAAGGGAATCCTAAGCATAGAAGAGTCCTTAAATCAAACATGTGAGTGAGCTTTACACCCAATTGTCAGGTTAATGATTCTTTCTTCTGATGAAGTTAAGATACTTCTCAATGTTTCCCATTCTGCATTAGATTAAATTTCCAGCATTATACCAGTGATGCTCATTTTTTCCCCTCTGGTTTTCTTTACAAACCCTGGTTCCTTGTATGTAGACAAAAATTACTTGCATTTTAGTAAGCTCAAAGGGCCTAAAACTGAATATATGTATATTTAAGCTACCATCTTGAGATGAATTTAAAGCAATCTTCCTCACATAAAACTTTCTCACCATGCAATGCTAGTAAATATGTTTTTACTTATTGATATGAGAAAAAATAATGACTATCTGAAACTTATAAGAAGAGATTAAAACTAGAGTAAATGGTAACTATCCATTTCCAGTTGTTATTATAATAAATTACCTTTTAAAATGTAGCTTAAAACAGAGCAGAAAGTGTATATCTCTCATTGAGGATACCATATATCAAGATTGATATGGTAGCGTAAGGATCTTCCTCTTCATACTCTGAATAAACATTTTGTCCTATGTCTCTCTCCTAGTTTCTGGCATTGAAGAAGGAATAGAAAACACAGCAGTTCTTGGATGGCAGTTATACTGCAGTTTCTACTCTACCCTTCCAGGGCTCTTTCCTCTATTTTGTATTTTTCCTCTTCTCTGTCTATTTCCAATCTCTTTTCCAAATGAAGTAACATCCATGTTACCAGGAATTTGAACACATCCATGGATCATCATCATTTTAATGCACATAAAATCATTGTTNTATAGTAANTTTTGTATGTCCTTCAACTTTGCATTTTTTGGTAAAAATTTAAAAGTGGGCACTTTAAAAAATGTGGTTAGTTGGTTATATCAGTATATGAACTTAGTATATGAAATTGTGTCCAATGCTTATAAATTTCAGTTGTTAAAGAAGTGAGTATGGATGGATAAACAAACTAAATTAAAAAGCTGAAACAAATATTCACTAATGCATAACAATAACAAAATAAGAGTGTTATTTCACCAAGCATTTCAGGACAGATGATATTCATTGTGTGCAAAGTATAAATGCATAACATGAGGTATGAAACTGATATATTGTTGCCCTATGAATGTAAATGGTTTATAGACTGCATGGCTTTAAGACAATATTATATCTACAATTAGAAAAAAGTATTCTTCAGAAATACAAAATAAAACCCTGAATTCTGTTATTCACCTATAAAATAGTCTTAAGTCATGCAAAAAATATTAGACAATAATTTGATTTCATCACTTAGTACATAACTCTAATTCTTTATATAAATATGAAGCAATCTGATATAAAGCATGCATTCAGAATTTAGTATATCTTAATCTATAAAAAAATCATAATGAATACTATTAGAAAATTTAATGATAGTGTTAACTTAAAGAGATACTGCTAGCCTTTATTTTAAATACTTCTCTCAAAAGTCTATTACCTTTTATAACAGATATTTTATAAGTGTATTAAATTTTACATTGTAAATATGGGTTTTTATGTTNTANGAATNTGTATAAATTTAGGATGCTAATTTGTCTACATCACATTTACAATTTCCTGCTACANAATTCAATGAAAATACTAATTAAATTATTACCATACTATTCTAGCAGCCCAGTCTGTTTTCTCATAATACTGACATTTATTTTGATGGCTGAATGTTGGCATAATTATAGCTAAGCTTTTAACAGACCATCAACTCTGCATTGCATTTCCCAATAAATTACCTTGTTCAGGTCTCTGTTATTTATCAATTCAAGGGGTGAAAACTTTCTGCTTCTAGAGAGTAAGTTTGCTGAATGGACAATTTCATTCATGTCTTAAAGATAAGCCCACATTACAATCACATAGAATGTTCTCAATTATAAAGACCAACTTAGCATTACTTCAGTGAAAATTCTTAGAAATTATCCACAAGCTACTAAAACCAATAAAATAAAAATTTCCATATGCTATATGTTATGTTTTAGTTAACATAGAACTTCTGAGGTCTTCAGACTGAACAGAAATGAAAAGTTTTCTCCTTGTCACCCCTGTTTTAATAGTACACAGAAGTTCATCTTTTAGAAAGCTGGATGGTGGATGAACAAGCCGAAAAATTCTAGAAAATTCAATCTTCCCCAGTTTTAGAACTTTCTAGATATGTTACATATATCTACTTTTAAATTTTGTTTTCTGAAGACAAACTGCAAAAATCATGTAGNCAAACCATCAGTAAGAACACTGTGTATAGGAGGCAAAATAATGGATCTCCAGATATACTCTCTCTTATTACCAAGAACCTCTAAGTTTGTTACTTTATCTTGGAAATGATTCTAGCCAATGTGATTGAAGTTTAAGGCCTACAGATAGATACCTAATAAAATCCAGTCTAATAAAAAAATTCATGATAGTTAAAAGCTCTACCCAGATTTTTCAGGAAGTGAGAATTGAAAATGGAAGATTGGCCAGAGAAAGATGATGTGAGAAGGAATCAACATGTTTGTGCACTGTTGAGGATGGAGGGAAGGAGCCAAGCAACATGAGAAGCATATAGACATTGGAGAAGATCAGGGCTCAATTTTCCTCTAATCATGAGATTGCCTTGGTGAGGACAATGCCAGGCTTTAGATGTGCATGTCTTTAAGATACTAAACTAGAGATAGATTATGGTTGAACACACCTTTAATCCTAACACTACAGAGACAGAGGTAGGCAAATTTCTGAGTTCTAGCCCAGAGAGTTTCAGGCTTGTCAGAGCTGCACAGAGGGACCCTGTTTTGAAAAATAAACAAACAAACAGAAGTTATTAAACTAGTACTATTTTTCACTTGAGAATTTTGTCAGAGCAACATTAGTATTTAATACACTGAGAAATATGTTGTTTTGAATGAAGGCATTCAGTGTCTTCTCAATGATATTTCTTCTGTTCAGATATAACAGCGAATAGCCATTGGATATGCAATAGTCCAATGTCAATCCCACTAATATTTGTTTTCCTACCTTACTTATACAAAACAAAATGCGTCCAATAAGTTAGTGTTTCATCTGGTCAAGGATGTTACTAAAGCATTTAAGAAGTTCACATGCTTGATAATATCAATCAAATATATTAAGTGTACCATAAATTATATGCTTAAAATATATACCTTATTGTTTCAAAAATTTAAAGACCTGCATTAAAACAACCAAACACAACTCTGTCTGCTGATACCTTTAATAGACATGGTCTTGTTCAAGAAACTTCCATGTTTCACTTTTCATGATTTTAAAGCTTCAGTTCAAATTATGTACTCATAACAATGCTTCCAGTTTCTTTTACTGTAGGATTTGTGGACATTATTCCAACTAAATCACTAATAATTATTGATGTCTATGATTCTGCTGTTCATAGGCTGAACTTCTGATGTACATTTTTCCTATAATAATTATAAGAAAATGAGACCAAACAAATTAAAAGTATACCTTTTGTTTTATAATTCCATACCTCAAAAAGTTGACATATAGCATTTACATAAGAAAATTTATTTAACATATTTAGAACCCAATGTGTATTGGGCCCACACAGTGAATGAACAATAATTAGTCTAAGT
>LZPO01035650.1:22263-33815 GCA_001675575.1 Neotoma lepida | reverse complement strand
CAACCTAAGGAAGTCAGATGCATCCACAAAAGCACAGATAATAGATAATCTCACAGCAGCAATCCCCAAGGAAGGGAAATACACACACATTACCATGAAAAAAACAGCAGAAATTAGCCACCGCTGGTGATTAATAGCCCTCAATATCAACTGGCTCAATTTGCCTATAAAAAGACACAGGCTAAGACAATGGATATGAAAACAGCATCCTTGTGCTGCATACAAGAAACAAACCTCAACTTTAAAGACAGACACTACCTCAGAGTAAAGGGTTGGGAAAAGGCCTTCCAAGCAAATGGATTTAAGAAGCAAGTTAGTGTAGCTATCCTAATATCTAATAAAATGGACTTCAAACTAAAATCAGTCAAAGAGATCAATGGAAGGACAATACATATTCATCACAGGAAAAATCCATCAAGATGAAGTCTCAATTCTGAACATTTATGCCCCAAATACAAGGCCACCCACATATGTAAAAGAAACATTACTAAAGCTTAAATTGCACGACAAACCCCACACACAAATAGTGGAAGACTTTAACACCCCACTCTCACAAATAGACAGATCAGCCAGACAGAAACTTAACAGAAATAAGGGATCTAACAGATGTTATGACTCAAATGGACTTAATAGATATCTATAGAACATCCCACCCTAACACAAAAGAATGTATCTTCTTCTAAACACCCTGTGGAACCTTTTCTAAAATTGACCACATACTTGGTCACAAAGCAAATCTCAACAGATACAAAAAAATAAATGGAATAACCTCCTGTATTTTATCGGACAACTATGGCTTAAAGTTAGATTTCAACAATAACAAAAATTACAGAAAGCCTACAATCTCATGGAAACTGAATAATGCCCAACTGAATCACCAATGGGGCAAGGAAGAAATAAAGAAATTAATTAAAGATTTCCTAGAATTAAGTAAAAATGAATGTACAACATATCCAAACTTATGGGACACTATGAAAGCAGTGCTAAGAGGAAAGTTCAGAGCACNAANTGNNCACCTAAAGAAGTNGGAGAAACCTCACACAAGCAACTTAACAGCACACCTGAAAGCTCTAGAACAAAAAGAAGAAAAGTCACCAAAAGGAATAGATGCCAGAAATAATCAAATTGAGGGTTGAAATCAATAAAATAGAAACAAAGAGAACAATACAAAGAATCAATGAAACAAAGAGTTGGTTCTTTGAGGAAATCAACGAGATAGAGAAACCCTTATCCAAACTAATCAAAAGGCAGACAGAGAACATCCAGATTAACAAAATCAGAAATGAAAAGGGAAACATAACAACAGACAACAAGGAAATTCAGTGAATCATCAGGTCATATTTCAGAAACCTCTATTTCACATAATTGGAAAATCTAAAGGAAATGGACAATTTTCAAAATAAGTACCACATACCAAATTAAATCAAGACCAGATAATCAATTTAAATAGACTTATANGCCCTAAGAAAAGAGAAATAGTCATTAAAAGTCTCCCAACCAAAAAAAGCACAGGGCCAGATGGTTTCACTGCAGAATTCTGCCAGATTTTCAAAGAAGAGCTAATTCCAATACTCTTCAAATTGTTCTGCATAATAGAAAAAGAAGGAACACTGCAAAATTCTTTTTATGAAGCTACAGTTACCCTGATACCCAAAGATGCAACAAAGAAAGAATTACAGACCAATCTCCCTCATGAACATTGATGCAAAAATACTCAATAAAATATTGGCAAACCTAATCTAAGAACATATAAAAAAAAAGCATCCACCATGATCAGGCTTTATCCCAGAAATGCAAGGATGGCTCACCTACAAACTATGTCATACACCATATAAACAAACTGAAAGAAAAAAACCCATGATCATCTCATTAGATGCTGAAAAAGTGTTCTACAAAATCCAACACCCCTTCATGATAAAAGTCTTGGAGAGATCAGAAATATAAGGAACATACCAAAATGTAATAAAGGCAGTTTACAGCAGCTGACAGCCAATATCAAATTGAAGGGAGAGAAACTCAAAGTGATTCCACTAAAATCAGGAACAAGACAAGGCTGTCCACTCTCCCCATATCTATTCAATATAGCACTCGAAGTTCTAGCTAGAGCAATAAGACAACAAAAGGATATCAAGAAGATACAAACTGGAAAGGAAGAGGTCAAATTATCCCTATTTGCAGGTGATATGATAGTATACATAAGTGATCCCAAAAATTCTACCAAGGAACTCCTACAGCTGATAAACACCTTCAACAATGTGATGGGATACAAGATTAACTTGAAAAAATCAGTAGCTCTACTATATACAAATAATAAATGGGCCAAGAAAAAAAATCAGAGAAGCAGTACCCTTCACAATAGCCACAAATAATATAAAATACCTTAGGGTAACTCTAATTAAGCAAGTGAAAGANCTGTATGACAAGAATTTTAAGTCTTTGAAGAAAGAAATTGAAGGAAATATCAGAAAATGGAAAGACCTAACATGCTCATGGATAAGTAGACTTAACATAATAAAATGGCAATCTTACCAAAAGCAATCTACAGATTCAGTGCAATCCCCTCAAAATCTNAATACAGTTCTTCACAGACTTGGAAAGAACATTACTCAACTTCATATATAAAAACAAATCTGCCAGGATACCTAAAAGAATCCTGTACAAAAAAGCAGCCTCTGAAGGCATCACCATCCCTGACCTCAAGCTCTACTATAGAGCTATAGTAATAAAAACAGCTTGGTGTTGGCATAAAAACTGACATGTAGACCAATGGAATTGAATTGGAGACCCTGATATTAATCCACACACCTATGAACACTTGATTTTTGACAATGAAGCCAAGACTGTACAATGGAAAAAATAAAGCATCTTCCACAAATGGTTGTGGCATGACTGGATGTCAGCATGTAGAAAATTGCAAATAGATCCATATCTATTGCCATGGACAAAACTCAAGTCTAAGTAGATCAAAGACCTCAACATAAATCTAGTTACACTGAACCTGATAGAAGAGAAAGTAGGAAGTAGCCTTGAACACATTGGCACAAGAGACTGCTTCTTAAATATAACACCAGTAGCATAGATACTGAGAANAACAACTAATAAATGGGACCTCCTGAAACTGAGAAGCTTCTGGAAAGCAAAGGACACAGTAAATAAGACAAAACAACAGCCTACAGAATGGGAAAAGATTTTTACCAACTCCACATCTGACAGAGGGCTGGTCTCCAAAATATATAAAGAACTCAAGAAACTGGACAGCAAAATACCAAACAATCCAATTAAAAAATGGGCTATAGAGCTAAANAGAGAATTATCATCAAAAGAATCTCAAATGGCTGAAAAACATTTAAGGAACTGCTCAACATCCTTAGTCATCAGAAAATGCAAATCAAAACAACTCTGAGATACCATTTTATACTTGTCAAAATGGCTAAGATGAAAAACACTGATGAGAGCTTATGTTGGAGAGGATATGGAGCAAGGGGAACACTCCTCCACTTTTGGTGAGAGTGCAAACTTGTACAGCCACTTTGGAAATTCAGTATGGCAGTTTCTCAGAAAATTCTCAGGAATCAATTGATTCTCAGGAATCAATCCACTTCAAGACCCAATGATACCACTCTTTGGCATATACCCAAGGAATCCTCAATCATACCACAAAGATATATGTTCAACTATATTCATAGCAGCATTATTCATAATAGTCAGAACCAGGAAACAACCTAGATGCCCCTCAACTGAAGAATGGATAAAGAAAATGTGGTACATATACACAATGGAGTACTACTCTGAAGTAAAACACAATGACATCATGAAATTTGCAAGCAAATCAATGGAACTAGAAAATATCATCCTGAGTTGTTAGGTAACCCAGACTCAGAAAGACAAACATGGTATGTAGTCACTCATAAGTGGATACTAGATGTAAAGCAAAGGATAACCAGACTACAACCCACAGCTCCAGAGAAGCTAGTTAACAAGGAGGACCCTAAGAGGGATGCATGGATCACCCTGGGAAGGGGAAATAGATGAGATCTCCTGAGTAAACTGGGAATAAGGNGGGCAATAGAGGGTAGGTAATGGAGGATGAGAACATAAGGGAACAGAATGGTTGAGCTGGAACAGGGACAGAGTGGGAAAGCATTGAAAGAGATATCTTGATAGAGGGGACATCATGGGGATGGGAGAAACCTGGTGCTAGGGAAGTTCCCAGGAAACCACAAGGATGGCCCCAGCTTAGACTGCTAGCAATAGTAGAAAGGGTGCCTGAGCTGGCTTACCCCAGTAATCAGATTGGTGAATACCCTACCTGTCATCATAGAGCCTTCATCCAGTAACTGATGAAAACAGATACAGAGATCCACAGCCAAGCACCAGGATGAGCNCCAGAAGTCCAATCAAAGAGGGAGAAGAAGGATTCTATGAGCAAGGGCATCAGGATCATGATGGGGAAATCTACAGNGACAACCAAACCAAACTAGTGGGAACTCATAAACTTTAGACCAACAGCTGTAGAGCCTGCATGGGACTGAACTAGGCCCTCTACATAAGCGAGACAGTTGTATAGCTTGGTCTGTTCTAGTAGTGGGAATAGGATCTATTCCTGGTGCATGAATTGGCTTTNTGGAGCCCATTACCTATGGTGGTAAATCTTGCACAGCCTTNATGCAGGAGGAGGGGCTTAGACCTGCCTCAACTNAATGTACCAGGCTCTGCTGCCTCCCCNTGGGAGGACTTACCTTTTTGGNGGNGGGGTTGGNGGAGCTGGAGGGAAAGCTTAAGGGGAGTGGGAAGNGGGATAAGANGGGGAGCTGTGATTGGTATGTAAAATGAATAAAATTTTTCTTAATAAAAAAATCTCAAAATAAAAAAACTCAATAAAGANAATAAAAATAAATACTTATCAGAGTTACCTTGCATGANTTTGATTCGTAATGTCTTCTACAAGGGTCAAAATTGTGGATGGCAAAGACTTATAATAGCCATGGTTAGGATTTTGAAGGGAGTTTAGCAGTTGACAACACAATCTAAATAATTTTGTCATATATGCCATTTTAGAATAATAACCATGGTGGGCAGCATAAGATCATGACCATCAAGCGGTCTTTTCTTCTAGGGGACACTTAAGTCTGTTTTCAGTTTAAACAATGACCTGATTTTTCAATAATAGCCTATGTTTGTTCACAAAAATGTCTAAATAAAGTAGAGCATATTTGTTTAGAGGGGTACTTAAGTGGCCAATGCACATGTTAATTAGAATTATACCTCTAAATGTTCTTACTCTTAGCTAAGACTCAGGAAGGAACAATCTTGAACTATTTTTGATAAATAGAATTTGTAAAAACAAATAGTCACAACTTTACTGCAAGAGAGAAAGAAATCCAAATCACATTTATAAGTGAATAAAAAAATTAAGATCCNCAGTCCACATAGCCAAGCTTTCTGATGTTAAAGTTCAAGCCTCACTGCAGGCTGTTAACAGTTTGACTCTAACGTGGCAATGTTTCCTTTAGGCACACATTTTTACTATGAACTCTTAAATGCCTCCATTTCATCAGGATCTGGTGAAGAAAAAGGCCTGGAACAGCTGTTTTGTTTNTGTGTTCTTCTGGAAGAGGCAGCAGCANAACAGTGAATTTCTATGAAAAAGAACATATGCATATATATGTTTATAGGTATATGCATACGTAAATCTATACATATGTTTATGTGTCCAAGTGTAATATTTCTGTGTAATGGTTTTTCAGTGTTTAATTTGCTGAAGTACTTTAGATGTGCATGTTAGTTGGAGTAAGAGTCTGGTCTCCTGTCATCATTACTCTGCAAGTTCTCNTGTTTGAACACAGCTCTGGTAAATTTGCTTGTAATAAACAATTTTGCCAGATGTGGTGCTGACCATCTGCAATCTCAACTCTGTTAAGGACTGAATAGAAGNCAGAGCGTTTGAGGTAATGAAGACTCTGGATAATATCTGTGGTCTACAGAGCTCAAACGAGCTTCCTCAGTTGGTGACATGCTATGTGTTAATACATACATACCATTATAATGGAAAGGAAATATGTCCCAGAGATGAATGGCTGCTTTACATTTGAAATCCTTGAAAATTCTTTCTCACCTGGTTCTCAGTTACAGCTCAGTAGACTCTTTTAGCAAGCTATTAAGTTGGAAGTGGTGCAAGAACTGTTGAGTTTGTAAGGAACTGGACAGAAGTAGATATAGCTATGAGAGCTCCTCAACCTGTGACTGGAATCTAAAGTGAAGGTAGCATTGTGAGGACTGTTAAGCTACCCCTAATAACCTACATGGTTGCTCTAACACCAAGTAACTTCACATTATTACATTTTCCAATCTGTTAGAAGCTACTAGTGTTTAAATTTTCATTTTGTTTTTGTTACAAATATATGTATCTTTTAAAAATTTCTCATAGACCTGCTTTCTACTTTGGGCTTTCTATTCTTACCTATATTTATTGGAATTTTTTCTTTTGAATATTTTGTTGTTGTTTAATATTCTTTTAAAAAATATTCTGGGTGTTATTTATCTGCCACCTTTCATTTGCTTTATCTGGGTTGCAATTGGTTAGACAGAAATATTTATTTCTGATGTAATTTTTAAAAAGCCCAGTGGACCTTCTTGAATATGTGCTTTCTACTACAAAATCATACAAATACTATGTTTCACAATTTCTACTTATGTGTTTTGTAATTATGTTTTTAGGAAGTTATTTATTTTGCTTCAGGGATTTCAGCTCTAAAACATTAGCTCTCAAAAATCAATATTTGGGAGATGAGAGTTGGAATCCAAGAATTGAGTTTACATAATGGCTGGCCATCTTGACCATACAAAAGACTCCAACTTGAAGATCTAAACTGTGGGTCTTTGGAGAATCAAAGGATTCAGTGGGAGGGCTGTTCAGACAGTTTACAAGATGACCTACCTAAGGGGAGGCTGCAATAATGTAAGACATATTGCAAACAAATTAGAACATGGCAGAGGGCAAAGTGGGGAGTGAAACTAACTACATCCCTGTTAAAACTTTATTTTTCTCCATGTAATGGGGCGATATTGAAACTCTCCTGCTCGGAGTCTTTAATGCAACATAAATTTACGAAAGTCTTTATCCAGGCCATGTATCTTTTATTTTTGGTTGCTCTGTTCTTCCTTTTCTTGTNGTTAGCCTTATTAGAGATGAAGACCACGTTGTTCATGACATTAAGGAACTAAGTGCTAATGGGATTAAAGGTCATTTGGGGCTGGATCCCTTTCACATATTCATCAACTTTTAAAACCAAAAAAGTGAAACTGCAGGGCTTTGGTTGCTAATATGATGTTGAGCCACATCTCTGACTGTGAATGGACTTGATGTCTAAAGTGTCCAAACTATTACAGGATTACTAGCTAAGTAGAGGCTTTCCGCTAAAGAACAAAAATATGACATTGTCCTCTCTTGTTTTAGCTTCCTTTTTGTTGCCATCATAGAACACTTTAACAAAAGCAACTTGGAGGAAGAAAGGGTTTATTTCATCATAGACTTCCATGTCACAGTTCATAATTGAGGGAAGTCAGAGCAGGAACTCACAGACAGAACCTTGAAGCAGTAACCTTGGGGGAATGATGCATTCTGGTTTGCTCCCTGCTTTTCTNACAGACTCATGTCATGCATAGCTAGCATTCTTAAACAGTCCATGACCACCTGCCAACAGACTGTGTCATCCACAGTGGACTCATTTCTCCTGCATCAATTAATAACCAAGACCAACTCTCACAGGCATGCAAATAGACTAATCTGTAAATGACATTTAATTTTATGTGATAGGAATATCTTAAATATGTCATAATATTACATTTTTATATATTTATTATTGTTATTATTAATAATAATGTTATTTGTATTAACATTTAAGATAGCACAAGCTGGNCTTGAACTCACAATGCAGCTGAGGATAGCCTTGATCTACTTACTTATTCTCCTGGTTCTAAATNGCAAATACTAGATACAAATGGAGACCTTTAATTTTAAAGGCTGGAGGTATTCATACTATAACCCCACCTAACAGTTCCCTCTAGCAGGAAAGGCCCATNACGTCTTTGCCTTTGCAGAGAAGATTCAATATGTCTGCCATCTTAAATGTGTAAGAAAAAAGTGTGGCTCCACCCCAAAGGGTATATGAGGTCAACCTCATAGACTTCCCTGGTGGCTTCTCCTCTTCCTCTGGGACCACTCAGGAATGTTCTGCTCATATTAAACCTGGATTTATTAATTCAGCCTGATCTGATTTATTGTATCGACAGAGAGGCTCAATATTGGGATATGGAAACTTTTCACTTTCTTGACTTTTCTGAAACCAGAAAGTGAAAAACAAAGTTTTCATTACAGTGAATAAATTTAGGTATTTGTCATGTTCTTAAATCCTTGGACCTTTCCCATTTCATAGGTTGAATTATGTCTTGATTTGTTTACTTGATAGTTACTTTCTATAGACATTTTGTTTTGTAGTTTTGTGTCTGTAATCATAAGTCATTGAATTTCACCTTCCTGGTGGGCATGTAGGATTTTCATTCTTTTCTTTTTATATAAGATATAACATTTACCATGAAATCAGATTGTTATATATATTTATACATATTGCCGATTGATCTCTAACAATGAATTTACCCAAGTAAAATGGTGTGAACACTGTCAGAGCTTCTGGTAAGTATTTCTAAANTGAACAAAAATAGGAGTCTGACAGTGAACATGCCTACCAGCTGTGATTGAAAGCTCACTTCTCCTCACCTTCTACCTAGCCAATTAGATTTTTTTAAGTCCTTTACAAATTCAATATGCAAAAAAAAATTGGTTTGCATTCATGTTTGAATTGCGTTTTTTGATTGCTGGTAAATTTGAATATTTATGCCTATGTTCCTTTGCCATTTGTATTTACTTTAGTAAATGGCCCATTGTAAGCTGTTAATAATTCCAGTGTGTTTTCCTGTTCTAATTAGTGATTTTGATACTTATAAATACCTCATTATCTGTTCCATTTACAGCTTTTTTTCATTTTAAGTTAGACTATGTTAACTTATTAAGACATTAATTTATCTTGTGTATGTGTGCACACGAGCATGTGTTTGTGACCATGGGTGTGTCAGGGGTTGGTAAGGAAGTATCAGGACAACTTGCAAGAGTGTTTTCTCCTGCCCCGTGGGTGCTTGGCACTGAAGTCAGGTTATGAGACTCGGTGGCAAGCACCACACCTTTATCCATTGAATCATCTCACCAGTCCTAGGCTAATTTTTGAGGCACAGATTTTCTTAAAAATTCAAACAGATATGTAACAATATTATTTTAATAGTTTCTATTTTTCTCTAAAGGTCAATATGCTCATGCTAAATAGTGAACTGAGTCTGCTGGTCCTTTGGGTTGGTGTTTTGAGGTAGGGTCTCCTGTGACCAGGCTGCCCTCAAACTCACTGTGTAGCTGTCTGAGGTTGACTGAATTTTTAATCCTCCAGCTCCTACCTCCCAGGTGCTGGGATTACAGGCATGCGTCAGCACACCCAGCTTGATACTCTATTTCTTTTGCAGGAATTGAAAGAAATGTCTCACACATCTCTCTGATAATTTTTTTCCTTATTTTCTATAAAATCCCAATTACTTTATAACTATGTGTATTACATTTTTTTATTTTAACAAACAATTTCACACTTAATGAAATTATTGTTAGTATTTTGCAGCGCTGTGGTTACCTTGTGAGAAAAGGTCATGAGGCACGACAAAACCCAGTATCAGAGCTTTATTAGAAAATGGGGGGGGAGACAGAGACAGAGAGAGACAGAGTGCACGTGCACACGCAGAGAGAGAGAGGAGGAAGAGAGAGGGGGAAGAGGCGGAGTTCCCTTTGCACATGCACGAACTGCGAATGTGAAGTCACTTAGCTGGGGGAGTGGCCAGGAATTCCAACATTCCAGACTCTTTGCTTATTATTAAAAAAGGCAGGTGAACAAGAGCGGGGGCGCCGTGTCTCCCAAGAACTGCTTCCAGTTGGCTTGATGGGTGTCGGAGTTCTCAGGAGGGGGGAGAAGGGGGCTTCTGAAGTAGCCAGGGTGTCCTGGGATGGTGGATTGTCCTCTGTTGCTTTGGAGTTGTCCATCTTTCTTGGCTTTGGGAGTCTGGCTGCTTGTGTCTGAGAGAGTGCTGGTGAGACAGAGAAAAGCTTAGAAAAAAGTTTTTAACCTTTGGGGGGGTCCCCAGGGTGAGAGAGGGGAATCCCAGGATTAGTAAAGTTTGGGTTATATTTAATTTTGAAGCAGATCCATTTTGTCCTGATGAATTCAAGCTGGATTCTTGAACTTTAAGAAATTTTTTAAACATATTAAGCAGTAGCCCAGACCCTCTTTGGTCTGTGGTGTAAATACCTTTGGACTGGTACTGTTTCTTACTGCCTGGATGTATATTTGATGGCTCTCCTCCTTCAGCTCTATGGTGGTGGACCTTGCAACAATTAACTGAGAAGTTGATTAGCAGAGGGAACCAGAGAGGAAAAGCTTTGTGGAATTGGTGCTCTGGAGCTTGAGAGACACTGTGTATGTGGAGGAGAGAAGGCCCTGCTGACAGGTCTGGAATAAGGCACATGGGGGGAGCAAAAGAAAGCTCCTATCTTGGCTAGAAAATCTCTTCCCATTAGGGGCACAGGGCAGGTTGGCACAACTGGAAATGTGTGGGTGAGAGGGATATCCCTGAAAATACAGTTAAGTGGTGGGGTCTGATGAGGTGAGTAAGGCTGTCTATCCCGGCAATAGGGAAATGAGAAGGAGAGGTAGACCTCAGACTCCTCCAGGACTGAATAAGTGGCTCCAGTATCCAAAGGGAAGGAAATGGATTGGCCCATGCTGTAATGGCTACCTCCCTGTGAGTCCATGGCCAAAGCCTAGGAGATTCTGGTCTGATGCTCCCATGCCATGAGGTGCACAAGGGCAGTTAGTGTCTCTTGGTGGCACTTTGGACAAGGCCCAGTTTGGCCCAGGTGGGGCAGGGCAGGCACAAAGCTCAATGGCCTTTTCTGCCACTTAAAACAGGGACCTGGAAGCCTTTAGGCAGTCACCAGTCAGAAGGTGTGTTCCAGCATTTGGCAGTTTTGTTTTCGGGCTTTGTCATTTTTCCCATGGTACCTTGAATGCCATAGCTGAGACTCTGCCTATGGATGTGAGAGGGGCACTCTCTCCAGATGGCTAAGTTAGCCCTGATGCTGGGAAGCTCTGTGAGACTTGGGATGGATTTGATCTTGTATAGTTTACTGGTTGAGGACAGCCTTAGGAAGACTTGCCAGGAGGCAATGTGTAAACTGATCTGTGGCTATAGAGCCATCTGGGTTATTTTAATCCCAGTGTTGGTCCTAATCAGAAACTGCCTCAGCCCTGGGTGGGTGGGCAGGATTGGTTTGGTGAAAATCATTTGCATGCGACCTAGCCGACTTTCAGACCTCTCTATTTCTTAGGGCAGCTCGAGAAAGAGTAACAGGAAGAGTGAAAGTAGGAGCTCTGAAGACAGATTGTGACAGTCATTTATCTTCT
>LZPO01035650.1:7786-19297 GCA_001675575.1 Neotoma lepida | reverse complement strand
CTTTTAGGACCTTTCTTTGTCTTTCAAATCACAGACAGGAACTATCCTACTGTATTTGTAAGATAACAGTAGTCTCCCATCTCCTTTCAAATGCTGATCTCCTTGGGAGATTGTTCTATTGTGATTTGATCGCATGAGTACTTTCCTCAGACAGGAATTGGGAAGACTCGGTGATGTCACCACGTCAATGAAACTGAATGCAGGGACACTAGCAGTCATCTTATTCAACTGCCTACATTAGAACTCCGACTGGTTCAGAGGAGAAATGCAAAAGTGAGTTTTCCTGGTTATAGTGGGTGTCCAAGAATGGAATGTAAAGGTCATGGACCATCAGTCTTTCCTTCTAGGAACTTGCCCTTCTGTACTGAAACCGGTCAAGACACTGAGAAGCAGTCATGAAGTAGATCTGTAGCATTTAACTGTGGCATAACACAAAGTGAGTTAATATGTGTCTTTGANAAAAGGNAACTGAGTTACTTCTACTCTTTTAATTATGTGCTCTGCCCTAACTCTTCTATCTCAGCCTTACTTTCCTTTCCACCTGGACTTTTTATTTTAAAAACTCANCATGTTTTCTTTTTCTTTGATAATATTCTTTTTTTCCCCTCCCTTGTCCTCCTCTCTCCTCGACCTCCGCATTTCATTCTTCTGTTCTAGTGTCCCCATCAATCTACAACTCTCTATTTCCCTCAGAGATCAGAGAAGCAGCAGAAGAGGGGGAGGAAAGGAAAGATTGTAGGAGTTAGAGGGGATGGAGGACATCAGAAGAACAGGGACCTTTGAATCAACTAAGCAAGGCCCAAATGAACTCAGAGATTGAAGCAACAAGCACGAGGCCTGCATAGGTCTATACCAGGTCCTCTGCATATATGTTATGGCTGTCAGCTTGGTGTTTTTGTGCAAATCCTAACAGTGGAATCGGTTGCATCTCTGACTATTTTGCCTACACTTGGGACTCTTCCTCTGATTGGGTTGCCTTGCATGGCCTTGATATGAGAGGGCTTTTGCCTTTTCTTATTGAATCTTGTTTTGTTGTGTTTGGCTGTCATGTCTTCAAGGCCTGCTCTTTTCTGAAGAGGGAACAGAGAGGGAGTGGATCTGGGGGTGAGGAGAGGTCATAGTGCTGGTAGGAGTAGAGGGAGGTGAAGTTGTGGTTGGGATGTATTGTATGAAAGAAGAATCTATTCTCGGTTTATTAAAAATAGAAGAAAGAAGGAAAGAGAGAGAATGGTTGAGCTAATACCTCTATGGCAGAATGAAGCAATGAAACAACTTTTGGGTAAATGCCCAGGAGTGGTATAGCTGGATCTTAGGATAGATCTGTTTCCATCTTCCTAAGGAATCACTCTCTGATTTCCACAGTGGCCATAAGATATTGTACTCCAACAAGTAATGAATGAATGTTCCTCTTATTCCACATCCTCACCAACATGAGCTATCTCATGTTTTATTAGCTTTAGCCATTCTGACAGTTATAAGATGAACTCTCAAAGTAGTTTCAATTTGCATTTTCCTAGTGGCTTAGAATGTTGAATATTTCTTTAAGTGTTGCCCAGCCATTTGAGTTTCCTGTTTTGAGAATTCTCTGTTGAGATTATTACCCCATTTTTNAAAAGTGGGTTACTTGTTTTCTTGATATCTAATTGTTGGAATATNGTCCAAGAATCTAGTCTTGTGAGTGGAATTCTTAGTGCTTGTGAGAAAACTCCAAAAAAACAGGACAAGAGTCTTGTGATCTTAGTTTCTTCAAAATCTAAATTGTTCTTGGAATGTGTTTTTTTGATTCTCTCAGGTACGACAGATTCAATACATGTTTATATGCCTCTATGGAAAAACATAGTTTTGCCATGTGTGACTTGTCCTTGTGAATGTACATTTTCTTAGGTGACTCTTACCCTTAAAGTATAAATTGTCTGATGCTCTGACAATTAGAGTTGGCCATTGCATGAGACTTTAGTCCTACTAATTTATCAGCTCCATTCTCCCAAGGAAGGTCCTATTGCCTCTGAGTGGTGACATCTAGTTTTTTTTAATTAATAATAATAATAATAATATATATATAATATTTTGGATATAAATCCTCTATTGGATGTGGAGTTGATAACAATCTTTTTTTCATTCTGTAGGCTGACACTTAGAATGATGGTGTCCTATGTATTATAGAAGCTTTTCAGTATCTTGAGGTCCCATTTATATATTTTTGGTCTTAATGCCTGTGCTAATGGTATTCTGTTCAGAAAGTCTTTTCATGTGCCAATGAGTTCAAGGCTCTTTCCCACTTTCTCTTCTATCAGACTCAGTTTATCATGTTTTGTATTGAGGTCTTTGATCCATTTGGATTTGAGTTTTGTGAAGGGTGATAAGTATGGATCTATTTGCATTCTTCTACATGTCTACATCCAGTTTGATCATCACCATTTGTTGAACATGCTGTCTTTGTTCCTTTGTGTGCTTCTGGCTTTTTTATCAAAACTCAGGTGTCCACAGNTATATGGATTTATGTCTGGGTTTTAATTTGNTTCCAATGATCAATGTGTCTGATTTTATGTCTATACCATGATGTTTTTATTACTATATCTCTCTAGTCCAACTTGNAATTTGTAATAGTGACATCTCCTGCAGTTCTTTTCTTACTCTGGATTATTTTAGCTATCCTGAGTTTTTTGTTTTTCCATATGAAGATGAGTATTTCCTTTCAAGGTCTGTAAAGAATTATGTTGGAATTTTGNTGGGGATTGTATCGAATCTGTAGATTGCTTTTGATAGGATGATGATTTTTCCTCTGTTGATCTTACTGATCCATGAGCATGGGAGATCTTTTCATCTTCTGATATCTTCTTCAACTTCTTTCATCAAAGACTTGAAGTTGTTATCATACAAGTCTTTCACTTGTTTGGTTAGAATTACCCGAAGATATTTTATATTATTTGAGGCTATGGTGAAGGGTATTGTTTCCCTGATTTTTTTCTCAGTTTGTTTGTCATTTGTATGTAGGAGGGCTGATGATCTTTGTGAGTTAGTTTTGCTTCCAGCTACTTTGTTAAAAGTTTCTGTCAGATNTNGGAGTTTCCTGGTGAACATGGAAGCAAAGAACTTGNATATGCAAATGTCTTTTTAGCAGATATGAAGTCCAAAGAGTATATGCCCAGGAATGGCATACTGATAGTATTTCTAGTTCGTTTCTGTAGAAATCTCCAGACTGATTTCCAAAGTTGTTGTACTTGTCTACACTCCCACCAAAGTGTGTAAGATTTACCCTTTCCTCACATCCACTCTAGCATTTACTATCATTTGTATTCCTAAAGATGAGTATTCTGACTGGATAGATGAAACATGGGATCCTAACATAGTTTTGATTTGGATTCCCTTGATGTCTAAAGGATATTGGCATATTTTAAATGTATTTCCTAGTCATTTTCATNATTGTTAAAGACATACACACTTTGCCTGTAGGACACAGAGAATTCAGTCTCAAACCCACTNCCTAGCTTTCTTAGTTCCAGAAGGTGCTAGGAAGCTACTGGGGAAAAAGACATCAATGGCCTCACCCAGCACTGGACCATACATGCTGTAATACCAATTTTCCAGGTCCAAAGCATCTACTGCTCCAGTAGTGGCACAACAGTTAAGGGATAACTAACCACTTCCTGATTGGATTTGAGAGGCCTGCTCTACATGAAGGAATCTCATGCCTGGAAATGTAACCCTGTTCAAAAGTTCAGGCCTGGGGAAACCATAGGCCCTAGGACAGAACCTGNTATTGCTATGTTGTCAAATAATCACACTGTCAAAATGCTTTCTAATTATTTGNTTTTTATAACCATAGATTATGATTATACCCAAGTGCTCAACTTTGGTTAGAGAAGCTTCTTTTGCAGTAGGCAGTAATCAACAAAGAGGTGCATAATTGGTCAAAGCGCTGAGAATAAGAGAGTTAGTACTCAGTCCTAAATGAGGTATCTTTGCTAACTTTAGTATCAGAAAAACCCATAGAATATTGTGGAATTTGATTATGCTTTCTGGACATGATGCAGTTATTGCACTCATAAATTCCCAGCAGCTGCGCTTACCTGCACATGACCTCAACAAGATCAAGCCAATCAAAATTCCAGGATATATGAAGTACATGATCTCCAGGCCACAGCCCTTACTGATGAGCTAGTGGCACTGGATAGCTGCTCAGAGAGGGAGAATAATTCTTTCTTTAGTATGTGACCATTGGCAATTTTCCAATGCACCAACTGGGTGATCACACACACCCATGTACATGTAGGCAGCAATAATTTGACTTCATGCTTATNAAACAAAAAATCATGAATTTAGGAGAATAGTATGTTTTAAGAGATGTNGAGGGCAGGGGAGAAGAGGGTGNTAGATGTTACATTTCATTGTATGCATGCACGAAATTCTCAAAAATAAATAAAATATTTTAAATACTGAAATGCATAAAAACCAAAACAAATCAGCAGAAACTTAAAATATGAATAGTAAGTAAAAATTTTATATAGTAATGTAAGTTTGATCCTTTGGCAAAGCAATGTTAAGTGCTTATAAAATAGTTATTTAATTGAAAAAATAATTCTTTACAGAAATTATATATATATATAAAATATATCCTAATAAAAGAAGAAATTTAAGTGGGAAAGAAAGCATACTTGGATTTGTTTAACAGTGGGCTGCTGATTCCTGCACAGGGGAATTGGGCTGAATGTACTCATTAGCTTGCTAGCAATACATTTAGAAAGAGACTGAAGTGTGCTACCCACCAGGTAGCAATAAATTTCTTCAAAACATACACCCACAGATTAAATAAAACAACAGGAAAAGTCAAGCATTTTCTGTCGCCACATCAATTTTACACCNCTTATTTAACAAGCATTGTAATTTCCAATAAACTATAGTAAAATCAGGAAAGTAAAGGGTCTGTACATAAATGTGAAACATTTATCTTTTCTGAATTTGATAGGCAGTTATATTGTTGTAATCTTTTTTTATTTTGCCTATGAGGGTAGGCATCATGCATGTGTCATAGCATATGAAGGCTAGAAAAGAACTACAGGAGTAAGGTCTCTCTTTCCACCATGTACATTGCATGCATTGAACTTGGGTCCTAAGACCTGGCAGCAAGCACCATTATCAGCTGGGCCACCTCACTGGCAGGAGGTTAAGCAATAAAANGGTATAGCCCAGACAGACTTGCCTCATACCTTCAATCACAACTTCAGTCACTTGGCTTACAGGAGGAATCTGTCATGAAACATTGTTATATACACCAAAATTATGGCTCGGAAATCCCATTTTAAAAGATAGTTGTTTTAATCTTGCTAAATTGCTGTAAATGCTATCAAGACTTTAATAAGCATGTGAAGTAGAATTTTTCCCAATGTAGCTTGTAAAAGATAGGTAAGTGAACTTTGTCACTCTTTGAAGGAAAGGCAGATGACATAAAATTTAAAAGAACAAAGGAGAGATGGAGAAGGAATTAGAGTTTGAATCTCTGTGGCCACATCATAAGTTAGGTATCTTACTCATGACTGCTAAGTGTGGCAGAGGGGGGAAGATCCTGAGGTTTACTGACTGCCAGCTTACCTAAAATTGACAAGTTTCAGGTTCAAATACTGACTCAAAGGAAAACAAAAATCAAAAACAACTAGAAAGTAATAGTCCTCTGGCCTCTGTATGCACATGGGTGCAGCACACACACACACACACACACACACACGCACACACACACAAAACTACACATATGCAGTCAACAAAAAAAGATTTTTTTAAAAGGTGTTCTATTCTATTTGACAAAATTCACTCTCAATTACAACATTTGTCTCCAAGTAGGTAGATCTGGTTGAAGGTTATTACTTTAGTTGTTGCTTATTAGACATGATAATTGATTTACTCAGTTGAGATCAAGCTGAAACAACCATTAAAAATCACCCCTGTTACTGTTTTAAAATGCTATATGCAACTCAAATGTCCACATACTACAATGTTTTTCTTTAGAAGGTCTTGAATATTATTAAGGACTATCCTTAATAATCTTCTTCCCAGGGGCCTAGAACAGAAGCTAAGAATGGCGAGAATTATTTTTGGAAAAAGAACCTGAGTACACCGAGATCTTTTGTCCATCTACTTTATTCCTCTGGGATAAAGTTCTATCTACATAGCTTCAGTACNATTCTCTTGCCTAGCTCCTTTCTTGCCTGATTTCTCTCTACATTTATCTGCCGTTCCCTCTAAGNTCTNTCTTAATTCTCTCATCCTAGTTCTGCCCCATCTTGGTCTTTCNCATCTCNTTCTTNCNCATCTTGTTCTTCCCCATCTGGCTCTTCCTCATCTTCCATCTCATTCTTCTAGTTTTCCATCTCATTCTCCAGTAAAAATCCTCCAAATCCTCCAAATCGTCCCCCAGTCTCTGAGGTTTACAGTTACATACCCATGCAATAGCAGTGCTCTAGCTGAAGCAAGGTCACCAGGCTTGAATTCTTACACGGTCCTAAAGGCAGACAAGAGTTTTCCTCAGGCANTGACCATCAAACTTTTTTTACAACCCCAAAGGGGAGTGGTAAAGGAGGAGGTCAACTAAGAGCTAAAATCGGTTAATATATCAGAAAAAAGGAATTTATATGCTCAAACTATATTCCTAGGGATGGTTAGGTACATGTTATGAGTCTATAATGTTAGCATAAATATCACTAAGGCTGTATAAGAAAGGAGGGTCTGAGCTTAATTTGCCTTAATTCAGGAGATCAGTTGGCCTTGGATGCTTGATAGGTATTTCAGATAAAATATACTGTTATGGGTTCTTGGAAGCGTACATAGCATACAAGGAAATCATTACAGGAATCGGCTAATATATATATATACAAAAGCTAAAATATTACCAAGACTTCTTAAGCCATGGCTTGACTTTCAGAAAAGTCCGTGCCTTTTCCAAGTAGTTGCTTTTGTGATAGTAGCTGAATTCCATTATATTTTCCTGCTGCTTGCAACAAGAAAATAGTATTTCCTTGGCCTCACGTACAGGTCTTTTTTTAAATTATATTATTTACTTTTCATTTTGTGATTGTGTACATATGTGTTAGTGTGTCCATTCCACAGGAAGGTGGGAAGCAGAGGCCTCATTCCTATGATAAGCCAGGCAGCCCTGGTGAAAAGACACATGCANTCCCATCCTCAGGAGAAGCCCACAGCCATAACAAGCCTCAACTCCAGTTGGNAGTTACGGTGAGACAGAGGATACATTTTGTCAATGTATGTGACCCNAATGTTCCCAGCTAGGCTCATCTTTAGAGGGAACCTGTTGTTTGTGAGAGATATGTCGGACACCACAGAGCAGGGAACATCTCAAATCCTGGAGCTTGTATTGAATCTGATNGAGATCTGGGGTAAGAAATAGCCCTTAAATGCAGGGGCGGAGAGTGAAAGATCCAGTGCTGACAAAATGAATAGTTCAGGCTGCAGGGTGATCAGCTGAGGCAGTTGAATCATAATCCTACCCTGGAAGAAGAGCTCATCAGCTTGACACTAATGGGAGTTTGATATAACCAAAACTGGAGTCCGAATGCAAATGTACCTCTGAAGTCATCTGCATGCCATGCATTGCTNTAGAATGGGAGAATGCTAAAGAACATCCTTCTACCCTGTAGTTTTGAAGAAAGTTTNCCCACCAGCACTTATTTTTACTTTGTTAGGTTTTATTTTACTTTATTATATTAAAAATATGTTTTTATTTTGATTACCCTTTATACAATCATCTGATTATGTTCACACTTTGTCTTAGTTACTTTTCTGTTGCTGTGATAAGCCATCACGACCGAGGCAACTTACAGAAAACAAAAGGCTATGTGGGTCTTATAGTTGCAGAATTAGAGTTAGAATGCATGACCATCATGGCAGAGATATAGCAGCAAGGAGACAGGCATGGCACTTGAGCAGTAGCTGAGAGAACTAAGGGGAACAGTATGAGTCTTTTGAAGTATCAAAATATTTTCCCACTGACACACATCTCCTAAGCCTTCCCAAACAATTCCACCAACTGGGGAGCAAGTATCCAAATATGAGTCTATGGGAACTGGGAACTGCTTTCATCCAAACCACCATATATATTCTTGTTGTTCTTGTTGCATGCAGATGGGAGTGGGCAATCTTTTCTCCTTTCTTTCATTTTTTTCTTAATTTTCAAACTCATCTTTCTCTTTTTTTTCTTTCTTCTAAATGATTAGTGGATTTTAATTTTATTTTATTAAATTCACTCTTGTGGTGGCAATGGTGTGTGTGCATGCATGAATGATGTATGCATATGTGTGTGTGTGTGTGTGTGTGTCTGTGTGTGGTGTCTGTATGTGGTGTGTGTGTATATGTGTGTGTTGTGTCTGTGTGTGTGTTATATGCTTCAGGAATTTCCCTCTATCACTCTCCACCTTATTTTTTGAGAGAGAATATGGTGATATTTTATTTGTGCACTCCAATAAAGCTTACCTGAGGATCGGAGGAAAAAGCCAGCCACTATATTAAACATAGAAGTCAGGCAATGATAGCACATGCCTTTAATCCTAGCATTTGGGAGGCAGAGATCCATCTGGATCTCTGTGAGTTCAAGGCCACACTTGAAACAGAGCAAGATGTGGTGGCACACACCTTTAAATTCTAACACTAGTTAGAGGTCTGGACAGACAGACAGGAAGTGATAAAACTGGGCGGAAAGAGAAAAGTGATGTAGCTGGGTGGAGAGANGAAGTAAGAAGGCAGAGCACGAAAAGGCATATAGGCGTGGGTATACAGGAAGTAGGTCTCTCTTTGGCTGAGGATTTCTAGTGGTAAGAATGTGGCTGGCTTCTTTCTGCTTCTCTGGTCTCTCAGTTTTAACCTCAATATCTGGCTCCACGTTTTTTATTAATAAGACCATTTAGCAATTCGTCTTACAAGANAATCTCACATTGAGTCAAGAGATAAGCATTTCTACTAGATTGGCTGATCAATGAGCCACCTGGATTCACCTGTTCCTCTCAGAGAACAAGAGTTACAAGTATGCAGTGCTATGCCCAGCTTTTTCATGGGTTCTGTGGATTCAAATCTTCATGCTTCTACAGCAGTTTCCCCACTGAGCNTTTTCCCTAGTCAAGTTATGATGTTATTTTATCCTTTTTTAACTTTTATCTATAAGCTCAAATGTTTACTTCTGCAGCATTCACAACAGCTAAAAAGCAAAGCCAGCCTAGATGTCCATCAACAAATGAATGGATAAAAGAAAGCATGATGGCATGGTGTGCATATAGAATGGGACTATTTTTCAATCATAAAGGAAAATGAAATAATGACATTTGCAGGAAAATAGTACTGAAAATCACATTAATAGATATAAGACAAAGACAGAAAAATAAATTCCTCATGTTTTATGTACTATGTTGAATCTAGATTTAAGATTTCCTAGTACATGCCTGTGTGTGTGTGTGTGTGTGTGTGTGTGTGGTGTATGAAAGTAAATGGGGATAGACAAGAGGAAGAAATATAAAGCAAAGGCAGAAAGGATAAAAGAAAGGACAAAGAGTGTGTGTGTGAGGAGAAGCATATGTGAGAAGTATTTGTGGGAAAGGAAGAAGGCAGGAAAGAGTGAGGCAAGGGAGATTGCAGAGGGCATCGGGGATTGAGATGAATGAAAACAACGTGTAATGGCTGAGGTGTATGGAAAATGCTGTAATGAAATTCTCCCTTTGCATGTTAACATTAAAATTGAACTTAAAAAATATATATATTCTTATTGGAAGCAAGGATATAACAAANCACTTCATTAATGAATTCTATTGTTATTAAATTATTATTACCTTATAAATTACAATGGATAGTAGTACTAAGAAAAAATACATTGTATTAATATATGTTAAATTGTTTCCCAAGTAAGTTTTTCACACTTACACACTGAATGTATGTAAAGCTGTATCACTTTCCCTAATAGTCTATGTTATTGTTTTGGTGTTTGGTTTGGTTTTTATCAGTAAATTAATATTTTACTATAGCATTTTAGGTTGTATACCTTTCAGATTTTTAATTAGTTTATTAGGCTATATTTTATAAAACAATAAATTTCATTATGGCATATTTATATATGTATCTAAAGTATGATTTTATCATATGTATCCCTCTGTTTTTCCAACACATCCAACTAGTTCCTTTTNTCCTCCTGTATTATTTCTTCTCTATTCATTTGTTTCTTTTTTCTAAAACAATGTGCTTTCTACATGTGAGAATACAGTATGTTAGCTGTCTCTTTGGGTCTGCTTTATTTGGATTAACATAATCAATTTTCATGCAAATGACATGATTTTAATTTTTAATAATGANTAATATTTTATCACATATGCATGTATGTATAAGTATGACATTTTCTTTATCTAGTTCATAATTTTGCCTTTGTGAATAGTTTTNTAACTGACATGGTATGCAGGTAACTCTACTGCATGCTGACTTTGATGGTTTATAGANTTTATCCAGGAGTGGTATATTGTAGTTCCATTTTTACTATTTTTGAGGAACTCCTGTACAGATTTCCACAGTGGATGGACAAAGTTGCATATCTACTAGCACTATATAAGTCCCANTGCCATCTTCACTAGCATTTGATATTATTGTTTGCTTGATGATAGGCATTTTAACAGAACTGCAGTATCAATTTTTAATAGTTTTTATTTACATTTATTTTATGGCTAAAGATGATGAACACTTTCATATACTTATTGACTATTTGCACTTNTTTTGAATGTATTTGTTCACTTAATTTGCTCATAGGATTATTTTTTGTCTTGGTAATTTTTAAAATTATATCAACTAAATATAAATCCTGTGTTGGATAACTAGCTAGTAGATTTTATCCCATTGTGTGGGCTGAATCTTCATTCTGCTGATTGTGTCCTTTTCTGTTCAGAAAATTTTTAATATCAAGAAATCACATTTTATCCCCTTTGGTACTGTTTCCTGTGCTATGTGGATTATATTTAGACAGCCATTGCTTACGCCTGCCTTGAAATGTAGTTCCTATATTTTTGTTTAGTAGTTCCAAATGCTGAGGTCTGACTTCAAGTCTTTGATCCACATTTAACTACATTTTGTTTAGGCTAAGAGAGAGAGAGAGAGAGAGAGAGAGAGAGAGAGAGAGAGAGAGAGAGAGAGAGAGAGCTGCTTTCAGCTTTTTACATATGGGTGATAATCAGTCTGCAAGGGCTTTCTGTTAAAGATGTATGTTGGTGTCAGGCATTGTAGTACCTCTACCACCACAATTTTCGCAAGATTGTGTTAACTATTCTAAGATATTACTTATGCATGAATTTTAGTGTNTTTTTCTTGTTCTGTGAAGAATGTCATAGGATTTTAATATTATATTAAATCGGATAATCAATTTGGTAATATGGCTATCATATCAATATTAATTATGCCAATTCATTAGTGCCAGAAGTTTTTCTTGTAGGATCTTAGTTTCTTTAGTAGTTTGTAATCTTCACTATGTGAACCACCTTGGTA
>LZPO01035649.1:0-18732 GCA_001675575.1 Neotoma lepida | reverse complement strand
ACACACACACACACACTAACGTACTCAAGGATGCAAAGTGAAGACGTTTCTTGCCATTGATGGAACATAGCTTAGCTGCCTTCCTCAGCCTAACATCTTCCTTGTCTGTAAACATTCTGATCTGAGGTCCACTCAGATGCAACTTTGGGCCACTAAAATCAGAGGCNATGAAGCCTCTAACTAAGCTTGCTCAACCGTAAAGTCTCACCCACAAATTTGACTTGTGCTTATTTTTGGAATGTGACTTTGTTTTTCTACATGTCCACAGACTGCATGTTTGAGATTTCCGGCTGGTGGCATAATTAGCACAAAGTGAGGGCATGGGTGTGTTCACCTAGGGAGACTTATCTGGCCTGTTATTTTCCAAGTCTGGGGATGAAAGTGCCTAGAGGCTTTGGTCAGGAAGTCAGTATTTTTTTTCCTATGAAATTAGTATGAGAAGCTCAATTGGACCAGAAAGAGAGGTGACCATGGGCTGTCTTGTCCAAACTGGGGCTACAGGCACATTCTGGGTCTACTCTGGACAATGGCAATTGTTTAGAGACTGCTGTGTGAGAGACTTTTCCTGGGGAGATGCAACACCTACACACATCTACCAACCCCTGAAGGAGACCTACAACAGACCNAAGTAATGATTGCATCAAAGTCCAACTTAGTGAATCATTGGGTTTTTATTGAGGTTACTTACAGGAGTGTAGTGAGGGGTGACTTGTAGTAGCAGGGATGACTCAAAGGCAGCATCAACACCAAACACCCAGCCCCAAACAAGTGACAGTTCCCAAAGCTACATCCCTGGAGCTCCCTGCACAACTTACAGTCCCTCCACAGGTTCAAGAGATCTCTTCTCAGCAGCTTGGCTGGTCAGAGCCTCCTCCTCAGACAGTTGTTTGCTATTTCTGAAAGGCAGGGGAAGGGCCTTCGAGAATCTTGCAGGTTTCAGCTATCCTCAAGGTGAGTTTGTTTTCCTCCTGGGTCTCGTGAGTACCCCCTCCCTCCTGGATGGAACATTTCCTGGAGGGAAAACTGTCATTTGCAGAGACCCTGCCCCTTTCTGGTACTGCACCATGCTGTTTCCTTTAGCGGGACAACGGATTACATGCTTTGCCTTGGTCAGAACAAGGAGCATCTAGCATCCCTGACACTTTTGTCATGTGTACATCCCTCCTCTCGGCCACTGCNGTATTGTTGTGCCCACNTTGCAAGACCCCTGAGCAAGACCACCACAGAGCCGATACCTGATGTAAAACACACAGGGTTTATTGATAACAAGCAAGCCCGGGCTTGGTCCGTGACCAACACTTTGACACAGCAGGTGGAGGAGGACGGCCCTGGGCTTTCAGGGTAAGGGGTTTTTAAAGGGAAAAACTGCAAGCAGGGTGAGACAAGCCTTTGCATCATATGATGGGTAGGGTGTGTATCCTTTGAATTTACTGGTTGGGGGTTACAGTTATAATTTTTGGGCGGGCCTGGACAAGTCCCAGGCTTTGTCCTTGAGCTGCCATGGAGGCTGGCTGGCCTCACACATTCGCATTGACCCATGCACATAGCTCTAAGTTGGCGAGGGGTCCCAGACAGTAAACAACTGGCTGAACCTTGAGCAGTCAGAATACGTGCAGAAAGGGAGCTACTGCAAGGACTATGTCATAGCCCTCCCAGAAACTGTTCACTTAAGTCTCAGGAAACTGAAATTGAAGCCTGATCTCTGAGAGAAGACTGGGCAGCCTGTTGTGGCATCTGCTTGGTCCTTTCAATATCATTGTGACACTCTGTCCCATGCCACATGAAGATTACCCCCACTTCTGCTGTACAGCTTTGTGGGCTGTCTCTTAAAGGATGAGCCAGTACATCCCAACAGAGCTTAGAAAATGGTTTACAGCAAGAGCCTGATGTTGGAGTCCTTCCTGTATGCATCTGTGCCAACATGGGCTGTGCCTGAGAGTTGTTCGTATGTGTGAAAATGTTTCTTACCAGTGTTCACAAGGTACTGGGTCCAGATCACCCCATTCTGTGAAAAATGCAGAGTAAATGTCCTTAAATGAATTATATATTAATAAATTCTGTGATTTACTATAGAGTGAGTGAATGGCTTGGCTCTTAAAACAAGTTGGAGATATCAGCCAGGCATGCAAATAAATGTACATTANGTTTAAAGAGAGAGAGGTGCAAACAGCCACCCAGAGAACCTCTGGTGGGGTTGTTCCTCTGGAACCTCCAGCTGGCTCTGGGAGGCCCCATTTCTCTCTCTCCAAACCAGCCCTCTCAGAGAATCTCCAACAACAGAGAGGAGCTGTCAAAAAGCCCAGTTCCGCATTCTTGGTGGCTGGCATCTCCTCCCTTGAAGTTGTCAGTGGCCCAATCCCTGCCTAAAGCGTTATAATTGGGCACAAACCCAGCTTGTGAAGGACACGTCATCACCCCCACACCTACAGGGTACATAAGTGCCCTGCCTTAGATGGGCCATGTGATTTTTATTCCTGACCACCCCCCCCACCCTTCCGCCTTGATCTCTGAGGGCTGGAGGAGTCACCTGGGAGTTGCTTTCCGCAGAATAAACCTAGTCTTTTACTTTTTAATTCGGCTTGATCTGGCTTACTGCGTCAGTGGAGAAATCTATTATCAGGGTACAGAAAACCTATTAGGGGTGTTCTCACAGGAACATTTCCCTGAATGTTGTTAGGGATTGTCAAAACAACTGGGGAATTAAAGAAAGAGTTTTAAATACTTATTTTCTATATGGTNTTTGGCACTGATTCCTATGTCTCAAATTCTCACTGTAGAGTTAGAGTACTAACAGTATTGCCATCTCTTAAAGATAAATCAAATCATTACATGGGGCTTTCTGGGCATGGTGCAGGGCACATATATATGGGCTTAATAACTATCTTCTCTTATTATTATATTATACTCCTTCCCATGATAAATCTTGGCAAAAGCAACCAAGTTAGGGGCCTCCCTCCCCGCACAGGGATGTTGTGTCCATCCTTCATGTGTCACCAAGGACCTTAAATCTACAGAAATACTATCCAGTGGACCTCTATGTCCCTGTGGCTCTGTGCTGCATTCAGAGTCTCGATACTTTTCCTAAGTCACAGAGCTGCAAACAATGTCCTGGGTCCAGACTAGCCCCAGCGCACCTAGAGATCTCAAAATCACCGTTTGCCACAGGATTCACCATTGTTTTTCTTCCCTAGCCTGTGTCTCCTGTCTTTGGTCCCTGTGAGAGAATAGTACCCCTGGATCCTCATAGTCACTCTGGCAGGAAGACTGCATATGGCTTCAATCCTCCTCTCCTTTGCTCTTACTAGCAGACCATCAGGTCTGCCAGGATACTCTGTTATGTTTGAATATGGTTTGATCTCCCCAGATTTCATTTGATTGTGGTTGTAATGATATTAAGAAGTAGGACCTATGGAACTGAGAGATGGCACAATGAGTAAAATACTTGCTGCACAAGCACACAGACTTGAGTTTGGATTTCCAGAAGACACAGAAAAAAAAACAAACATAGTAACGAATGCCTGTAATTCTAGTAGTGGGAGGTATGGAAAAGAGGAATCCTGGGCTTGCTAGCCAGCTAGTTTATCAGCTGGTGTGTGCCTGAGTCAGTGTCTGAGTCAGTGTTCTATTGCTGGGAAGGGACACCATGACCATGGTAACTCTTATAAAGGAAGGAACTTAATTGGGGCTTGCTTACAGTTTCAGAGGTTTAGTCCGTTATCATCATGCAGAAAGCATGGTGGCACACAAGTGGACATGGTGCTGGCGAGGTAGATGGGAGTTCTACATCAGGATCCTCAGACCACAGCAAGAGGGAGACATTGGGACTGGCTTGGATTTTTGAAAGCCCAAAGCCCACCCCCAGTGACACGCTTCCTCTAACAAGGCCATACCTCCTAATCCCTCTCAAGTAGTGCCACTCACTGGTGACCAAGCATTCATATATATATATGAGCCTTTGGGAGCCATTCAAACCACCACATCTGGTTTCAGTGCAAGACNTTGTCTCAAAAAATTTAAAAAATACTTCTCATCCTAGGTGCTTTGGGAGCTGTGGATTACTATGCAGACATGGCAAAGTCCAAGAACCATACCACACACAACCAGTCCTGAAAATGGCACAGAAATGGCATCAAGAAACTTCAGTCAGAAAGATATGAGTCTCCTAAGGGGGTCAATGCCAAGTTCCTGAGGAGCATTTTTTTTTTTTTTTTTGTCAAGAAGCACAACATAAGGCCTGAAGAAGACACAGGCAAACAACGTGAAAGCAACGAGTGCACATGCAGAAGCCATCGAGGCCCTTGTGAAGCTTAAGGTGGCTAAGCCCAAGATGCCAAAGGCTTTCCTCACCCACCCAAGCTTGGGAGTCAGATGCACGGTTCTATGGCTAAAGGCCTCAATCTCTGCCAGGCAAAGCCCAAGGCCCAAACAGAGGTTGAGGCTTTAGCTCCTGCACCAGTGTTAGCAACAGCTCTGGCTCTAGCTCCCAGAAGTGCCCAGGCCCTGACACCTCTGTCTGCTAAGGTGAAGATGNATGGGTTAGTGTGATTCTCTGTGCTATCTGCAGATGGTTGGTGTCCTGTGCTCTTTTTATGAATGAACTGGAGGCAAGATATGCTTGAAAAAATAAAGTGAAAACCAGTAGAGAAAGATACCCAGTGTTGACCCCTGGCCTGCACATACATGTACACACACACACACACAGAGGCATGAAGTGGGGCTTGTATTACTTTTATGTAACTGTGATGACCACATACCTGACAGAGCAATTTAAAGTAGCAGCATTTCNTTGTGGCTCACAGATGAAGGAGATTTAGTCCATCATGGCGGGGAAAGCAAGTAATATGGGTCTGTAGCAATGTGCAAGTGGGAGCTTGTAGCACAAGTTGTTACATCTTGGTGATTCAGGAAGCAGAGATCAGAGCCTGCCTATAACCCCCAAATACCAGCCCTAAGGCACCACATCTGTCAATTAAGGCCTGGGCCAAATGGTTCCACAACCTTCCAAAACAGAACCACCTGCAAGAGACCAAGTGTTCAAACACATGAATTTGGAAGAGACATTTTATATTCATACCATTATCAGGGCCTTTTGCAGAGGGATGGATTCATTTACTGATTACTCGGTTACCTCATGCCTGGCTCTGCTTTTCAAGCAAGCTCTCTGGCTAGCTTGCTCTTGTGTCACCTTCCATGCCCTCCACGATGAGCTGAAGCAGTATGAGGCCCACAAAATGCGGTCTTCTGAACTTGTACCTCCTGGCCTCCCAGTATTCAGGAATAATATGTCATGGCCTTTGTAACTTGTATTCAATTCATTAGCAACCATTGAATCTAGTGTTTTTCATGTTACTCTGTCAACTTTCCCTTGTATTTGAAAATTTAAAAAACAGTTGGATCTCAGTGGAGTGTATACTCAGCATGCACAGTGCCCTGGGTTCAATCCCCTATAGTCCAGAAAAAAAACAAAACAAAACAAAGAAAGAGTTCCTTTTTAAAAAAAATCTCTACAATAATTATTAGGAAAATATAAATAAAAACTACACTTAATTATCATTTCACTCTCGTTAGTGTGGCTATGATGAAAATGAGTGTAGATGGAAGATGTGGAAAAATTAGTATTCTTGTTCACACAGTAGAAACATAACATAGTACAGCTATATGTGGAATAGCATGGAGTTTCCTCAAAAATTTAAAAAACAATAGCAATAGATCAGTAATATCACTTCTAAGTGTATGTTCAAAAGAACCAAACACAGGAACTTGAATAGATCCTCACACACAACGTTATTCACAACAGCCAGAACATGGAGGCATCTGCATCTCCACTGACAGATAAAATGGATGGACAGAGTGTGTTCTCTTCATAAGATGAAAGGAAATTCTGACATGTGCTATAGTGTGGATGAGCCTGGTAGTGATGTCCCCTATAGGCTTGTGTATTTAAAGACATGGCCCTGTTTGGTGGCACTGTTTGGAGAGTTTATGGAACTTTGAGAGCATAGAGCCTCAGTGGAGGAAGTACATCATNAGGGGGTGGATTTGAGAGTATAAAGCTTCATCCCACTTCAGTTCACTCTCTCTGCTTTCTGTGTTGAGGACATGATCTCTCAGCTTCCTGCCCCTACTGCTGTATCTTCCCCCAGTGATGGACTCTTACCCCCTAGAACCATCAGCCAAAATAGACTTTTTCTTCCATAAGTCTGTTTTTGGTCATGATGTTTTATCACAACAATGAAAAATAAATGATACAAGCCTTGAAAATGTACGTAATGAAAATAAACTAGACATAAAAGGACAATATTGTAGATTCACTTGTGAGGGTCCTGGTGACACCAAACTCATAGAAACAGAAAACAAGAAAATGATTCCCAGAATCCAGAGAGCCTCCATGAAACTACACAGAGTGTAGGCTGAACATAGAGTGAGCCCTCACAACAGACACTCTGGCATCCTGTGCCAGCACTTCAGAAAACAGTCAACCCGATCACAGCCAGTGTTGTGATGGTCATGTGTCATATAACCATGGGGACACACTCTGAAAAACACTGTTAATATGTCTTCTATTATGTGGACTTACAAAGACCTGGATTTCCAGGTCTGTCACTAACACATGCAATAGACACAGGATGGATGAGGCGGTTGTGTGTGTCACTCAGCAGGCTGTTTTACAGCCATTTTTTAAAAGACGTAATAACAATACAAAGTAAAGCATAGTGAATACGAAAACCAGTACCATAGCTAGTTATTATTGTTATCACGTATTGTGAGCCATGCTTAATTGTATGTTTTATACTCTCCAAGACTGGCAGCATGGTAGATATGTTGACACCAGAGTCACCACTAACCCATGAGTAATGTGTTATGATAAAAGCTACAATGTCACCAAATGATAAGAAATTTTCAGTTCCATTATAATCGTATGGGGCCATATATGTGGCCTCCTTTGGTCAAAACATCACTATGCAGTTCCTGCTTGTATTTTGTTACAGAGCTTCACTGTGTGGTTAGTTTTAGGTAAGAGCACACTGAGGAGGAAAGGCTACATCTGGCTCACCCAGTAAGGGCATGCTGGCCTGAACCTCCAGGCNCTTTCTCAGCCATGTATCTATAGGGACCCTGCAGGAGTTATCATTATCCTGAAAAGGGTAACACAGCTGAGGCAGCAGGAGGAAAGTGGTGGGCACAGACTTCTGGCCAAACAGCATTCCTGAATCTGGGACAATTGGGAAAAAAGAGCACTGGGAAACTTCCTACTTAACACCCCCAGCATGCTCCTCCATGTGACCTGGAGCCACACAAGCACACACTGGAAAGAGTGCATCTGTCAAACCAAGAGACAGGTCACTGTCCCCACTGAGCAGGCTGAAAGAGGTGGGGCATGAGTCATGTGCACCATTTTCTCTGGACCAAAGTTTGGGTATTTTTCCACACCAAGGCAGGAAGGATGGCTGCTCATGTCCCAAGGAAAGGAAATGTCTGAGATTTCACTTCAGATGTAGACACTGGCGTAACTTTAGGCTGGCTCAGACGTGCAGGTTGAAGTAGAGAGAAGTAAGTCATTTACAGGATTAATTAGGACATGAGTCAGTGCAATTTGTCAGATACTTTGATAGTGACTTTCATGCTAATTTTTAAGTGGTGGAAATGATAGGAGGCTGGGGAACCAGTGTTCTGTGTCCCATTGCTGGAAGAGGGAGGGAATTACAATCACTCTAGTGATTGATGTCATGGTCCATGAGAGATTGCATTTCTGGGGCTTTTGCTGATGGATCGTGCAAATCTCACTAACTTTGGCAGTGCGAGGCTACCGATATCTGAAGCTATAGGAAGTCTAAGAGGTAAAGTTCCTTGGGCTGACTAAAATAAAGCATACAACACACATTTTATGAGACCCACATATCCTAACATATAAAATAATAAATTAATATGAGCATGGTTTTAGGAGTACACATGGATTTCAATCATGGGCAAAGGTGGGGGAAACTGAACTTATCTTCTTGCCAGCTGAACTGGCTTAACTTAAACATATATTGCTTTTCTGGTCAGGAAGGGACTGTATTTTCATCCCAGGCAGGCGGCCTTATAGATGAGCTTATGCCTGGCACACACTCAGTCATGCATGTCCGTACATATCCTTGCTGATTTCACCGCATTTTGTTTTCCTGGAAGGGAATTCAAGCTGTTGCAGGAAAATTACAGTAAAGGGTGGNAAAAAGGAAACAACAGAAGCACAGCTTTCTTGCCTAGCCCACAGCAAGGGGGGCTGTGGGAGTCAGAAACCATTTCCTTCTGCTCTGCTGCCAATTGTCACTTACGGATCTATTTATTTCGAGCCAAAAAGAACAGACACAAAAAGCAAGCTCTCTCAGGAATTCTGTGCATGGAACAAAGGGGCCACTGAGAGAAGAGGGACTTCATTAGAGGAGGGCCTGCTTTAGCAGACCTCCTCCTCGACCACCCTGATCCAGGCAAAGAAGCCACAGCCATCAGTTGCTGGAACGTGCACAGACCTGGGAGAAACCATTCACCAAGGTCCTCAGTCTGGAGGCTGCTCCATCGTGTCACCCCTTCCTGCCACTGAAATCTTTCCTTCTTCCATCTTCTAAGACAACATTTTAACTAGTATTTCTATGGTATATTAAATAAATAGAATTAAATTAAGTCTTGAGTTTCAAGTTCTTATAAGCAAAAAACTTCNCAGAGTCAAATTAAATTGAATCAAAATCCAGTCTTCCACCCAATGTCTCCCAGAACCCTGTGCCTGGGTGAAAGGCACCATCATGGTGGAAAGAACCATCTTCCAGACCNGCAGTTAGTGAAGCCCCTTGGCTGTATTCTCCTCATGGCTCTCTCTGTTTCCTCCTGTGCTGCTGGAGTTCATAGCACCACCTTCTTTCCTATCCCAGCCAAGACTGTTCCCAACAGTGGCCCTGCACACACCTCNAGGAGTCCTCAATAATGACCATAGGTCTGCCTCTATCATACCTATTCTCACCACAAAGATGTGTGTAAACACACACCCAATATGTGAATTCCCAAAACATACCTAATATACACACACACTCAATATGCATACCCAGCAGACATATACATTCATACACACACAACCATACTCAGTATGGATACCTAACAGGCATATACATATATTCAAGAGGCATTCCCAACAGATACATACATACACTCAGCACACACTCAGCAGACATATACGTATAATCAACTCACCCTCAACATGCATATCCAACAGATGCATCTGACAGGCATAAAAATTCAACATATATATATTCAACATACATATACAATAGACACACCCAGCAGACATTCACACTTAACACATACACACTCAAACTGTAAACCCATCCCATACACATGCCCAACACATGTTTCTCCATTCAACTCACACACATGCCCAACATACATACACATTCAACATATANATACTTAATAAATACCTCAAATACACCTTAAACACTCATATGCTAGATACATATACATATCAAACATATATACATATCCAACACATAATGCATCAGAAACACATTTGGTATGCACCCAGCACATGTACCAACACACATGAAATACTCACNTACCCACTACATAGACACTTTCAACACACATCAGCCAAAGTACACATATACAAATGCAAGACACACATATCTAGTGCATATATCACATGCACATACACTTCCTTATTATATTCAAAATAACACTACTCAACCACCCCAGACTGNCATGCGTGTCCCCTCACAGTTAACACCAATATACTTCTCTATGTATGTCTCCACCAGCCCCCTGTTCCAAAGATGGCACATTTTCATTTTAGTGAAAAGAACTTTCCAGCACTGTATTTCATTTCATGTTTGTCTTTATCTGTTTTAAGTAAACAATGAAACTATGCACACACAGATACAGAGGACTGTGTTCATGAAGAAGNAGACCCATACAAATGCAGGTCCTCTGCTTTGTTCTCTTAGAGTGGCGGTAGGTGACTTTCCTATATGAATGAGATGTTGACTTATTCTCACCCTATCTATCATGGCTCTCAAGGACTACTTGAAGACTCTTGGAGGCAAGAGCCATTTCTTTCCATCTGCGTACATTCGGTGGTCAGTGCAGGGTGTGAGCAAACTCCATCCCCTGTGTCCTCTACACTGAGGAAAGATTTAGAGCCTTGTACTGGAAGCAGGGAAGACAGGACCATGGTAGATAGTGATGTTCAGTGATTTGGTGTGAGTTTCCTTAAGCCCGCATTTGCAGCTAGTTATTAAAAGTAACTTGCAGGTGAAATTTCCAAAAACTTCTAGCAAAACGATTTGGGGTATGTGTGGAGTCCTTAAGCCAATCCACAACACTGTGTATTCAAAGAAACAGTGTCAGGGGCAGGCCTGGGAGGTTGCCAGGGACCCATGATGGGATTTGACATCTTAGAAAGGCCCAGTTGCCTCCCAGAATGTCTTCCCCTACCAAGCTTGTCNTCACGTCTAGTATTCACCTCTTTGCTTGTTTGTAGCTTAGTTCTCACCGCTACTCTTTGTNACCCGGGGGAGCTCAGTCCTAACAGAGCCTCCACCACACACTCTGGTTCAACAGTCTGGGGCTGGACCTGAGCATCATTTTTTAAAAGTTCTTCAGATGACTCTAGTGTGTGATCAGAACTGACAATCATTATCAGTGGAGACAGGAATACAGACAGCTCCTTGCTGTCACTAACAGCCTGAGGAATTTCATTAATGTTTTAGGGATCTCTATTCAGGCAAAACAAGATCCTCGGCCATGCAGCAGAAAAGAATTTCATGGCTCTGGGGAGATAGCTCAGGGGGTAATGTGCATGCCAAGCAAGCAGTGCGAGTATTGGGGCTTGAGTTTGATCCCCAGCACCTGTGTGAAAAAGCCAGGCGTGATGGTACAAGCTATTATCCCTGTCTCTTATACACATCTAGATGTGTATAAGAGACAGGTATTGGGGCTTGAGTTTGATCCCCAGCACCTGTGTGAACCCATGACACATCTGTAACCCCAGAGGAGGGGAGGTGGGCTGATAAGAGGATGCCCTGTCTCTTATACACATCTAGATGTGTATAAGAGACAGGCCCTGACCTCACAGAGATCTGCCTGTCTCTGCCTCCCAAGTGCTGGGATTAAAGGCATGCACCACCACTGCCTGGCCATTTTAAACAGATTTTTAAAACAAAGGTTAAGAGGAAGAGAAGCACTTAGGAAGAAAATAAGACACAAGTGTGGGCTTCCCAGAAAGTCTTTCTTAATTGTCTTATTGTCTTATTGTCTTTACAATAGTCATATGGAGAATCCTCGAGATTTTTGAAGGATTGCTAAGGGTTTTGAATAAAATGCCATCCTAAGGGGCTGGCATCTGACTCAATAAAACTCTAAGGTCAGGGGTAGTGGTGCATTCCTTTAATCCCAGCACTCAGGAAGCACAAGCAGACAGATCTCTGTGAATTCCAGGCCAGCCTGGTCTACAGTGAGTTCCAAGACAACCAAAGTCACACAGAAAAACTCTGTCTCAGAAAACAAAACAAAACACCCCTCTAGATTATGGGAAGGCAGAACAGTGGGTTATTTCCACCGTAAGCAGAGTGTTGTTTGTAAGATTCCTAGAAACTATATGGAAGGGAAGAGAAGCCCTGCCCAAAGTTACACACAGTTAGGCCTGAAGTCTCCTTTACTGCTATTTTAACATTCTTTGATCCTTTTTGTGACTTTGTCCCCCAACCTGGAGCTGAGGATTGAACCTAAGGCCTTGTACTTGCTAGGCATGCACTATACTAGCCCTATTTTAATATTCTTGTTTGAAAATATTTCTATATAAAAGAAATGTGTCTGTGTCAACAACCCTCACAGCAATGTTGGTAACAGTGCTGAGATCCTTGATTCTCTGCTGGCAGGAGACACTTCAACCAGACTTCAGAGTAGGGAGTCTTTCCCTTCCCAAGGCCCAGTGTTTACTTTCTGTCCTGTCTCAAACCCACAAAGCCTGAGATATGTCCCATTCTTTGTGGTGGGGACCCTGTCAATCTTCAGACGCTTCCAGATAGTTTCTGTCACTGAAATTCTCATGGTACCTGCTTCTATTTTCATTTGAAGATGATGAATAAACACAACCATTATTTCAAGATGGCCTCCTGAGATCTTGTGTATCCTAAGTGTCCTGGAGTGAGCCCTGTGGCCCTCAGTGGACAAGGCCCAGATTCTGTCTCTGACACCCCACAATTTCATGTTTTTTCTTTTTTACAGTACGTGTTCTTACTGTGTAGCCTAGGCTGCTGTGGGACTAAAGTTTCTCTTGCCTCAGCCTTAAAGCTGGGATCAAGGTAGCTACCACACTTGGGTTATTATTTTTTCACTAGAGCCAGGCAGGGTGGGGTTAAACCCAGGGCTTTGCGCATGACAGCCAAGTGCTCCAGCACTGACCAACTTTCTCACCCCACATTATTCTTAATCTTGTATTTGTGTGTTTTAATTCACACCCAGAATAGGCTATCAGCTAAGTAAGCAAGGCATTTGGAATACTGACACTTAAACAAAAGTGTTTAAAACATAACTGATCTTCAAATAAGCACCAACATTTTTACTGATTACATCCACTGAGTCAAAATTCTTAGGGGATATTGAGTCTCCTATACCTCAATTCCCTTGTGTAAATGAGAAAGTAGTGACTATCTGACTGCTTTTCCATCCTTTATAAAAGAGATATTTTCTCGCCGGGCAGTGGTGGCGCACGCCTTTAATCCCAGCACTCGGGAGGCAGAGGCAGGCGGATCTCTGTGAGTTTGAGGCCAGCCTGGGCTACCAAGTGAGTTCCAGGAAAGGCGCAAAGCTACACAGAGAAACCCTGTCTCGAAAAAAAAAAAGATATTTTCTCTTATCATTTTGTAACAAATATGAAAAATTGAAGACACCAAGTCTCTGGTCAGTTTTNCATATCANGAACATGGTCCATCAGGAGCTATTTTAATCCTTGCTTCCCAAGACCCAACAAAATGTGATAGGGCATTCTAAAATTGTTTTGTCAATAAATTACACCTTTTCACATTAAGTCAAAATACTGAGTAGCACTAACCATTGAACGAGAAAAGGTAAAACTGCATCAAATCATGATCACTGCTAATATTACATTAGAAACAGTTTGCAAAATAGCCTTTGATAGTCTAAAGTAGAATAATAAAATTGAGATGACATTTGGTCAGTGCTGTATATAGAAGGGGCTCATAGTTGGAAATCACTTTTTCCCTAACTTGAATCATTATCCTGCTTTCTGTTCCTACAACAAAATACCTGAGTCTGGATATGTGATAAGGAAGTTTATTTCGCTCACTGTTCTAGAGATTTGAGAGTATCTCTCTGGCTTCTGTTTGNCCCTGANGGACTCAGCAGATGTAATTGTTGGCAGTGAGGGGACAGGGACACAGCTCTACATTGTTACCCCCAGCAGCCAAAGGGGTGTAGGGACTTTATTCGAGTCAGACTGGGATTTGTGGCTTCAACATTGAAAAGAAGTTTAGGACTAGCTGGAGTAATGAAATCGAGTTATAGATTTTATTAAAGATATTTTAATGTAGAGGGAAAAAAGGCACCTTGAAGAAAGCAAGACACATCTAAGAGCATAAGCAGAGAGTCTTAGAGAGTAAGACTCAAGGGGATGGGCTCCTCGAAGGACAGTCACAATGAATTGTTTTGATATTAATTATAAGTACCATTTTGGTGGCTTTCAAGTTACATCTCAAAAGTTTGCTTNANACCTTTTTCCTTCTCTTTCTCTTTTGCAGGAGAGTTAAATGAGGGGATTCCTGAGCTACTATAGGTGGAATTATAATCTGAGAAGGAGGTAAAACCAGGAGTCATTATAATTGTCCAAGGGGCTTAGGATATGTCCTTTTCTTTTAAATAGATGTTTTGGTGTGATTACTAAAAATACTACATACAGGCTTACAGCTGGGAAGGGAGAAATGCCTTGAGCAGTCGTTAATTGTGTTGAAATTCTTGCCGCTTTGCTGATGTCTTAGTTAGGGTTTCTATTGCTATGAAGAGGCACCATGATCACAGCAACTCTTATAAAGGAAAACATTTAATTAGGTGGCTTATAGTTCAGAGGTTTAGTCTATCATCATCATGGTGGGACATGGTGACATGCAGGCAGACATGGTGCTGGAGAGGTAGCTGAGAGTCCTTGCACAGGCAACAGGAAGTGAGCTGTCTTACTGGGTGTGGCTTGAGCATATGTGGGACCTCAAAGCCCATCTCCACAGTGACACACTTCCTCCAACAAGACCACACCTACTCCAACAAGNTCACACTTCCTAATAGTGCCACTCCCTTTGGGGGCCATTTTCTTTCAAACCATCACAGCAGACAAGAGGCTTCAACTGGGCTCCAAGGTGAGAGGCTTCTCTCTCTTTTCACATTCCTATTGTGCCTCAGTACCACAATGGCAAGAATACATGCAAGACGGTCATTTGGTGAGATGGAGGCCAGAGACCAGTCATGCTCTTTTATAATAAGTCATGCTCACGAGAACTAATTCCCTCCAGAAAACAAGCATTGATGTGCTCCAAAGGGAGTGTTNCCAATAATTAATCACTTTGCACTAGGCTCCACCTCTTAAAGGTCCCCCCCACCACCACATCCCACTGCCATACTGGGGACCTGGCTTCCACATGTGAATCTGTAGAGGATGCACTCAAGCCATTATCAGTCATGCAGGGAGCTTGCTAAATGGAGATTTCTGATTCTCAAGCAGATCCAAGGTCCAGAGTCTCTGACAACAGATGCTGAGTGTTTGTGGTTTTAACACACACCCTAGATATTAACTAGGCAGAAGGTGGTGTGGGAAACACCCGCCTTGTCAGAAAGCAGGTTTCTGGGGCACCAAGAAGCCAGAAAAGTAGGATTTTNGGTTGGCATATGCCTGGCAAAAGAAGGGCAGATCTGAGAGCATGGCCCTGCCCTATAAGATCCTAGAAAGCCTGCACCAAGGCAGAAGACCTGGAAGACTCTCAAGGATGAATGAAAAGTTTTACATGGGTTAATTCATACTCGATGAGACAGATGCAGTTCCATACCTCAGATCTGTCTCCTGTGGGGAAAAGGTATTAGACATTCAGACAAATCTACTGATCTCACCATGGTGGCAAAACCCAAGAGATGNTAGGAACTGGTGATCCTGTCCAGGCTGAAGTGGGTTGTTTACCTATTCCCTGCCACCTCACGCAGCAAGTGCTTCTGAAATGACCACTCTCTCCAAGTCTGAACATTCTTTTTCTTTGGTGTGGTCAAGTTGAACACCCAGTGAATGAGGCTCATCGATGCCAGCTTAGCATAGTTTCTGTGAGGTTGTCTGGTTAAAGATGAATGCTCCAAAGAGGAGTTTTATAACACCAGCCTCTGTTGAGCCCCGCTGTGATTTTTGATTTAATTCTCACCAAAAGCATTCTTCTATTTAACATCTTTCAGCAATGAAAACATAATTGTTAGCTGGGCTTACAAACTGAAAGTACAATTCTGAAGACAGAAGAATAATTCACTGGAAGCACACAGGCTGGTAATGAGATTAGAGGCTCAAGCCTCAGAATAAAATACATATTAAAATGCCTTCCTATGCCCTTCAGGAAGCTGAGAATGGGCTCCCAGGACCACCAGGTAGCTGTTATGCAAATACAGTGGATATGTATTCATAACAAGCAATCTTTAGAATTCTCTTTTCCTGAGAGAAAATAGTTTGGAATTGTCCCCTTGAGAGGACCCCTCGCCTCCCCNTCCCAGTCCTGGGCGGCTTTGCAGAACACAAAAGGGCTGAACCCACCAAGCTACTGAGCACGGAGGCTCTGAGATGCAACCTAGCTGCAGCAATCAAAAGCAAAGGAGGGAAGAATGAACCGGCCGTTTTCTTCTTTATCTGTTGTGGTTAGGCATGGTTTCTCTCACCATATTGTTCGAGTTGATTGTGTTTTTATATCTCCACCTTCCTTGTAGGCACAATGCTCTGAACTGCTTAGCATGGTTGGCACACTTGTGATTAGCATATTTATGATTAGCATATTTCAGCAGAAACTTGGACAGCAGAAGTATGCAACTCAATGATAATACTCTTTATCAGAGGAATGTAATTGGAAGTTTGGGACAATCCAATACATCTGTAGCTTCTTCTCTTGATGGCTTTATTCTTCATAGGGTACAGAATGACTAAAAGCCAGGACAAGGAATCTGTAAGTGAATTTTATAAGAAGGAAAAACTGGAAAGATCTCCCTTGACAAATCCAATATTCCGTTTAAAATGCATTGGAAAAGCAGTGCATGAAATGAGCCTTGAATCGGGCATTCAGTCTGAACGTGACTTTCAAAGTGGATGGGGAAAGGGAGCAGAAATCAACTGTCTGCCTAGGAGTAGAGTTCAGTGATACAGTGAGTGCTCCATGTGTGCAGGGCCTCAGTTCAGTCTAATCCCCAGCACCATTATAACAATAAAATGAAAAAAATAAAACTATAAAACTTTTAGAAATGACTAGTATGCCACCTGAGGAGAATCCTAGCCTTACTTTCCGGGAAGCATCCTATAGAAAGCACGTGTAGCATGGCTGTGTTCTGAAGAGCTTGCTTTGATTACAGGTGGGGCTGTGGGGACTATTGTTCCTGTTACACTACAAACTTCTTTGACTTTGAAAATGTAGCCACCATGGTAGAACTAAAATCTGATATATGAACTTATTGGAGATGCCAGATAACCAGCTTCTACAATATCATCTTTCCATGCCTGTAGTATCTGGGAACTAGGAAATTTGTGTTCTCCCAGGCTAATATGTTAGGCAGCTTCCCATTGCTATCACAAATACTGAAGGCAATCACCTTATGAAGGCTCACAGTTTTGAAGCTTTCAAACCAAGACTGTTGGTTTCAGCATGTGGTGGGACAGTACATATGGTGGAGCAAAACTGCTCACCTCAGAGTTAAGATTGAGGGTAGATAAATATCAGGGTCCTGCAATCCCCCTAGAAAGCGCATCTCCAATGACCCGAATACCTTCCACTATGACTCACCTTTTAAATGTCCACCTCTGTGCTGGCTGGTTTTTTGTCAACTTGACACAAGCTAGAGCCATCTGGAAAGAGGTATCCTTAACGGAGAAGATGCCTCCATCACATTGGCTTGTAGACAAATCTGTGGGGCATTTTCTTGATTAATAATTGAGNTGGGAGGGCCCAGCCCACTGTGTGTGGTGCTACCCCTGGACTGGTGGTCCTGGGGCTGAGAAAGCCATGGGAGCAAGCAGTAAGCATGGCTTCTGCATCAGTTCCTGCTTCCAGGTTCCTGCCTTTCCTTAATGATGAACTACAACTGTCAGCTAAACCAGACCTTGCCCTTACCAAGTTGCTTTTGGTCATGGGGTTCATCACAGCAACAGAAAGCTAAGTAGGGCACTCCCAACAGTGCCACACCAGGAAACAAGACTCTGTTATATGGGCCTTTGGGGGATGGTCTGAATCCAAATTACAGCAGCTAAAAAAATCCAAACTTGAAAACAAACATTCACCTTGTTCTTCCCCAGGGCTCTTGATGGCTTATCTTTCATTAAGACACAGCCAACATCATTGAAGATCTCTCCACTAACCTGGGTGCTGTACCTTATGCTTTGCCAGCAGCGATGAAAACACNCTGAGTGAATAACTCAACAGTAGTGAAGGGTGAGAAAAACGTGTGGACAAAGAGACTGTTAGAGGGCAGGAAAATCATTGTGGATGANCACATATTTGAGAAAGATTAAATGGAAGAACAAATGTTTTTATACATGTAAAATTTGTCTAATATTGGGAAACAGATCTGTAGAACTTGGTTTTACATTTGAATTTATAATCATTAAACTGGAAAATGAAAATAAAAAGGAACTTNTCTCAAAATCACCAATAAAATCACAGTGGCATTTGGGAGTTTCACTTCCCTAGGACATGTTCACATCGCGTTACACATAAAGTGTTGGTTTCCGGCCATCATGTTCCATTGAAGAACCAAGTACTGTCTGAAGAGAGAACAAGAATGTTCGCCACACCTGCACCCCCATCTTCCCACCCTAACCAAGAGAACCATGTCCTTCTGTCGACATGAGTGATCCTGGAAGTGTGTTTGCTTTGAAGCCTCAAAGTCGTTCACATAGCTTGAAATCAATACAGTGAGTAGGAAAAATTGACCTGTTGAAGAATAATTACTTTCTGATGCAGAGGGTGGGAAGATGGCTTTGAGAAGATATTACAACATCGAAATGGTTATTACCAACATGGTAAAATGTATTCCCTCTATATTTATAAGAAATAGCCAAGAGANTATCAATAGTCCTGCTTGCTTTCCTGTGTGTACGTGCAGTTTGAACGAGGACACTCNCAGAATTGGTGTCATTTTCCCCTGGCCTGCCACTCATCCTCATCTCTAATACATCATGAACTGACTTTAACAGCAATAGTAACAGGAAAGTAAAATCAACCAGGTGTGCTCAGAGTCTGCACAATATCCTTTGCTACAAATCAATCCATCATTTGGCAGCTACATTTAATCCTTCTTGGAATGAAGTAGACACAGACACAGCTGACTCTCCCTATCCACCAACTCCACATCCCTGATTCAACCAATCAACCACAGATCAAAAACACCAACCAACCACAGATCAAAAACACCAACCAACCAGCCAACCAACCACAGATCAAAAATACCAACCAACCAGCCAACCAACCA
>LZPO01035648.1:16900-30231 GCA_001675575.1 Neotoma lepida | reverse complement strand
GTGTGTGTGTGTGTATGTGTATGTTCTGCTTGGCCTAAGCTGATAAAACTCCTGTAATTATGACTTAGAGAAGTCATCTTGTGGCAGATTATCATTAACCCATCAGTTTGTCTTTGATTCTGTCCCAATAATGAAAAAGTAGTATTTAAAATAAATACTTTATGTATAGCAATACAGTTTGCATATTAAACAACACTGCAGTAGAATGCTCTCATATAGCTTTAAACAAAGGGGAAAATAGAGGAAATCTCAGGTTTACAAAACCCTTTCTCAAAGAACAAACTTTTTAACATCACTTTTCCTATGTGGGTCACTATGACATGGGTGTGCAATGACTACGAATTTCAAATTGAAATTTCATGTCTAATTTCAATTGCACTAATGGTTAATGGGATTAAAAGAAAACCCCAACTTCCATAGTCACTGCCTCAAAGGTGCAACACATGTTGGCTTCCTTTGGAATTCAAAGATGGTTCTTGCTACTTCAATACACAGAATGCTGAATTCACNTATCCACCACAAAATAGAATTAACAAAACATTAACTACGACAGAGTTGAAACTAGAAGAAAGAGTTAGCTTTATATCCTATTTCATGGCTCATCTATCCTTTGGCCCACACTCCATCCTTCTTCCTCTGAACACCAGTACTATTACAGCCACCTGTCACGAAGAGTAAAAGACCAATTTCCCCATTTCAGTTGTGCATGACCACATAATCAAGTGGNCAATAAAATGTCCACTGTAAATGTTGTGTGGAGGTTCCAGGAAATCTCCTTAAAAATAAGATCTGTGCCCCTTGAGTGCTTGCTCCAAATTATCCTTTGTTCCCGCACTCCACAAGCGTGTGGAGAGCAGCTGGGGTTTAATGGTCATTTGGGTGCTTGGCACAGGAGGACAGAATGACAAAGCAGGACAGGAGAAGATTTCTGCCACCCTTAATCATCTATCTTAAAGGGTTTGCTTTTGCTGGGTTTTGTGGTTTGGGGTTGTTTATTGTTTTTGTCAGTTTGTTCTGTTTTTTTAGGGGGTTGCTTTTTATTTTTCTGTTACGTGCAGCTGTTTCTAAATCTATCAATAGATCCTGGTAAGGTTTAAGAGCCTATTTTTTCTCGCTTTAACTCCAACAACACCTGACCATATCCTTCCTTTAGTAGATGTGGTTCTGCCACGAGATCATCAAATATCTTTCATTTTTAATGTTTTAAAATAAATAATATGCTTTCTCATTTTTGCACAATAATTTCTTTAGAGCTTATTTGCATCTATTTTAATCAATTTTAAAAGTTCTATAAGAAATGATAAACTGTGGAGTATGATCTACTGTCAAGCATCAAACAACATACAAACATACAACAACAACAAAATAATCACCTGAAGGGCATACCCAGGAGCAGAGACCTCATCAAGAACCCCACCACGATGNCAACTTTCTCATGAACTTCCAGCCTCTAGATGTGTCTTAAATAAATGTGTGCTGTTTTAGCAATTCAGACTGACTGGAGTGGGCACCGTCATGTTTTCTTCTTAAGGTCAAACACATTGTAACGTATTTTATGAGATTAGCAGGGACTGATAAAAGGGATAGTGATTATCTACTGTCGCCTGCTTTGAATAGATTTTTCTTTCCACTATAGACAATAAACACTATAAAACATAACACTATCAAGAATTTAGAACGCGTTCTTGTACCAAGACAAGAGAAGATTTGGTAGCTTCCTCATGAAAAGTTTTGGAGCATTTCAGGCATTTTCTCAAATACTAAGTAATTACATGGAATTTCTACTTCACTTTTTAAAATCATAAAACCCACTAAAACAAGTTTAACAGTTGTTTTGGCCTTTCACAAAACACGAGAAAGGATTTTGACACAAATATTCTTCCCTAAATTTTTTAAGGAAAATCCTGATTTTTAGTCTAATGGTTTTAATTGGCCAATTTTAGTATTTAATTTTCTTAATAGCTTTCAAGAGATAAAAAGANAGCACTCAACCTCCATGGTAGCAGACAAGTAACTAAGATTCAGGATTTTCCTGAAATACTATTTCTTATATTTAACATCACACAAATATGATCTCTCCAACTTGTATGAACTGGTAACTACAAAATGAATATTAGGTCCTGATTTCCAGGTACAACTAAAACTATCAAGTGTTTCTCAGCTCTAGAGCAAATTCACTGAGTACAGAATCAACACTCGTGTGTGCATGGCGACACAGCTGTAAGGATATGAGAAATGGAATATCTTGCCACAAAGCTTAAGAGTTCTGAGGGTTTCATCAATCAAGTGACATTCTGACAGTAACCAGTCTCACATCAAAGGAAAGAAGAGTCCNCAGCTCCTTTTTTTTTGTTTCTGACATCCTCTCTCACTTCACCTCTTACTCAGGCAGGCAGCCCACTTGTGAACTTGCCCTCAAGAGCAAGAGAAAAGAAAGCCCCTCCTCAGCTCTGCCCTCATCGCCCATCTTCACAACCCCTCTTCAAAATGGCCTGCAGCAGCAAAGAGAATCTTCAGATCCAGAAAGTCGAGAGAGCAAAGAAACATTGAAAGCACTTTCCTAGAAATGAAGAATGGAGGCAAAAAAAAAAGAGAGTAGGGATGAAATAAAGGTATGAAGGATGAGTCATCCCCATTCAGTTTTCCTGTTTATCAACAGCCTGACTCTCGTAACTAATGAATCCCATGTCACCTAAAATGCAGGACCTGAATAAATTATAAAGAGCCATGGAGAGCCTAGCTCCAACACAGCATCTGCCACTGGATGACTTGAATTAGAAAAACAATTTCAGTTAAAAATTATAATATTAAGCATGGGGANGGGAGTGGCCAGAGCATTTCATATAGAAGCAGAATACGATACACATAACAGGAGGGTGAGGAAAAGATTCCCAGCATGACACCCTACAGAGCATTTATTTATGTACATACACTAACAAAAATGCACCCTGACAAATAAATTTTCTGGAATGATATAGCACAAAGGATAGCCTTAAAAACTAAAATTTATGAGANTTGTGGTATAACTCAGTGGCAGAGTTTAAATAAACACATAAATACATTTTCAGTAAATACTCTTGAGACTTTATATTAAATGAGACAACATTTACTCAATACATGTTGAACAGTACTACTTCATCTCCATCTTGGTTTTGGTACTTTTCAAGAATTACATTTAACATTTGAAAAGCACAGCTGTCATTTGTCTGCTGCCAGACTCCCCTTAGATGGCATTCTACTGGTCCTTTGCCAGGAGAGTGGGCATGGGACTATAGAGTCCAAGGAAGATGGAATCAAAACAAAATGTATCACAAAGTTGGACAGAGTACAATATTAAAGCATTGTGCCAGTATTTACGAGCCTAGAAAGGGCTCTGGGAAGTAGTGAAAACCTGCTGGTAGATTGGCATTAGTGTCNAGGAGAAAGTACTGAGCCAGAGTGAGAGAGAATCAGCTTAACTAACATGTAGGTGAACCGAGTGACTAAAAGGCTAGGTGAACTGTTGGGTATGCCACAAGACTAGAGTGCACACAATAGGGATTGAAAACTTGCTGTTTACAGTTGAGATCGTGTTACTCAAAGACCAAAAACATTGAGAAGAATCTCTTCTGTAGGTCAGAGATGATAATAGCAGGTGCTATTGGTGGCACAGTGTATAACGTTCCCAAAGTTGACCTTATCCTAGTCCTTAGAACCTAAGAATAATCAGCCTTAGTGGCAAAATACTCTTTAGGGGCTTTGAATTGTCTGGTTTGGCCCAGTGGAANCACTCTAGTCTTCAAAAGCGAGATTCGGGAGGATTATAATTAAAGGGAGCTTTGGTAATACAGTTGGAATGATGGGACCCTGGGACAAGAATGCAAGTTTCCTAGTGGGTGAAGGCCAATATGCCAGTATGTTTACCTGAAGACTCTAGAAGGAATATAGTCCAATCANCAGTTCCAGTTTAGTCCATNAAGACATTTTGGAGTGTAACTTCCAAGTGTATGTGGGAATAAATTTTTAAATTGTTTTAAGTCACTGTTTACAACAGTTTGTAACAGCAGCAACAAGAAGTGCACATATACAAGGAACTGCTTGAACTAATGGACAAGACACTAGGGATTGAACCTAGTGCCTGACAGGCAAGTGCTTTGTCACTTGACTTAATCTCCAGCGTCTCCTTCTTCTCTTTGTCCTTCTCNTTTTCCTCCACCGTTTTGCTATTTAATTTAAGGCATGGCCTTGCTAAGTTGCCCAGTCTTTTTCTCCTCCCTCTCCTGCCTTTCTCCCTCCCCCTCCTCCCCTTTCTTCCCTCTCCTTTTTGCCATTTAATTTCAGTCTTGCTACTGCTTGGGTTCTTTCACCTACCTCCTCCTCTCCCCAGACCACTTCCTCCTCCACCATTTTGCCATTTAATTTAAGGCATGGTCTTGCTACATTGCCCAGTCTCTTTCTCNTCCTCTTCTCCTCCCCCTCCTCCTTCACTCTCTCCCTCCTTTTTACTATTTAATTTAATACAGGATCCTGCTAAATTGCACAGTCTGGCCTTGAACTAGTCCTTTAGTCAAGGGAGGCTTGAAACTTGGCATCATCCTGCCTCAGCAGCTGTATCACTCGAAAGCCCAAATCCACCATGAATGACAAATCTTGGAAACTGCAACCTTGGAGCTCTCTGTGCAGCTTGTAGGCAAATTCCTCACTGCAGTTTGGTGGGTCAGAGTCTTCACCCCTAGCCACTTCTTTTTGTAATGTTGGTAGGAGCTCCCAAGAATTTTCCAGGCTTCTNTGTTTCCTAGATAAATGATCTTTTGATTATTTCCTATTTATCTCCAGAGGCTACTGAACCTCCTCCTCCTCTTNCCAATGAATTGGTACCTGAGTGGCCANCATAANNGAGNCAGATAAAACAGAAATACATNAATACACCCATGAGAGNCAGCATANAGCCTGAAGACATCTGTGTCATTCATCATATCAATTGTGTATGTGTATTTAAAGATANAGTCTCATATTTGCTTTTCATAATTTTTTATTTTTCAAAATNATANTTTAATTACATATCCTCCCTCCTTCCTATTCCTTTTTTAACCCCTCATATGTACCCTTCTTGCTCTCTCTCAAAATCATGACCTCATTTTTAAATTGTTGATATGTGTGTNTACATTATATANGCATATATATAAACCTAAATAAATAAATATATCCTGATCAGCCCATATAGTGTTACCTGTATGTATGCAATCTCAGAGTTGACCACCTGTTATTAGATAAACAACTGGGAAGCTGTTCCCTGGGGAAGACCATTTCTACTGCTCACAGCATCTCTTAGTTGCCAGTAGTTCTTTGATACATCTTCTTCAATAAATGAAGCCTAAGTTTCCTCCTAATATTAATGAGAATAATAGAAAGAAGAATGATGTACACTTTTGGAGATTCATTTGTAAAAAGNACTGTGGCTTTCTGTTCTTATATCACTTTCTCCAGGGACTCCAGCTCCTTGACATGAGTATACTCAGGGAACANTGGACTAACTATATATAATGCTATGATAAAAATAAATAGAGACTATNCCAGTGAACTTGAAAAGGACCCTCAGNTTGCAGACTGAGACTCCTTCCTTGATGGCTACCTCTTGAGGGAAACTGAACTATAAGCAGCTATTTCTGTTTTGCTGACAATACGATGATATAAAATAATAAATATTTGGTATTTCAAGCTGCTAAGTGTGTGGTAAATTTTTTATACCACAAAGGATAAGTGTTACACTTCTCAACGATCACCTTGAAGTATCCATTGTTGAAGAGGAACTGAACAGAGAAAGTGACTTATCAAATTCATGGGCCTTTCCTGTGACCAGCCAGTTCAGTAGCAGTGCAGTGGTTGTAANCATGAAGAAGCCATGAGAGCAGAGGTGAGAGTTATTTCCAGTCACAGGAACATAAGTTCCCATCCAACAAGGCTATTCAACTGGTCCTTTGCTGGTACTAGGTATCCTACCTCACAAAATTAGGGAATAACACTAAAACATCCTATGAGAAAATCAGCAAGACCANTGGCGGCTGATAGCTGTGTTCAACACATCCTTCTGTGGTACAGAATTAGGAACCTGCTTTAGGAATCCAGTCATTTCCTACTTTATATGCCTGAGTAGGTGTTGACTGNATAGAAGGATGAAAAACTCTGTTGAAGCTGCAGCTGAGAAACCAGCTCAGAGACAATAGATACACACTCTTCCAAAACACAGTGTGTATTCTAAATCAATAACAACATGCACTACTGTGTCCCTTCTAGGGAAATATATCAGAATGAACAACTGGAAGGAATGGCTTCACTACCAGTCTGTCATGGACCCAGTGGGGAGCTTAAGTCCCTACAATTCTGGCACAGAGAGTTATATTTTGAGGACCTTGTTTAAAAGAGAGAATGCTTCCACTCAGGTCTTGGTAATTAAGCTCCAGCAACCACTTGAGCAATTTGAACTCTCTGTTCCAAGTGGCAANCTAGAACAGAGAAAAGTCAGCATTCCAGTAATTAAACTTGGCCATCAAACAAAGGTAGGACAATAGTTGCATGAAAAATGCCNATACACAGTGGCTTGTTCATGCAACTTTTGTAATCCTGGGGTTATCTTTAATAGAGTCCATGTCTAACCTGATAGATGATGACAGACGCATGGTCCTGTTATCCATGTGGCTTAGTGNATAGGCTGCCAAATATTAGTCATAATATTAGTCATATGAACGAGATTGTGCTAGTTTGACAGTGAACAGCCAAATCACCCACTGAGTGCAGGAGGCTTGTACCAAACAAATCAGCTAGGGTGGTTTAGAATGCAGAATCTTAAACCATTGTTCTGAGTNCCTACAATTTAGAAAGACTTGTGAAGAAGAGTGAATAAGAAGTAACTAGGAAATGAAGTTTTTGAAACCAGCATATTATGACCACTTTTTCTCAAGTAAGTGTAATCCAAGAATTGTCTTAAAAANGTGGAAATACATTAGCAATGAAAATGAATATAATCCAAATACAGTACTCTGCCTCCCATTCTCTACTGTGTCCATAACTTCTTTTATTGTCCACTATCATTTGTGCTATCATTTGTGACTTCTAGAGATTCTTTTCTTTTAATAAGTCATTCTAGATCAGTGGTTTTCAGCCTGTGGGTCACAACCCCTTTGGGGATCGCATATCAGATATGTACATTACAGTTCATAACAGTAGCAAATTTTCAGTTACGAAGTAGTAACAAAATGATTTTATGCTTGGGCGTCACCACAACATGAGGAGCTGTATTAAGGGGTCATGGCATTAGGAANTTTGAGAACCACTGCTCTAGATGATTCAGTGTCTCTTTAAGCCCACATTTATTGTGTAAACATTTATCCTGTACCTTCTTTGCAACAGACTCACATTGGACACTGAGAATAAGCAAATTGTTGAAATTCAANAATCATATATATGTCAGAAATACCTTCTAAATGCTAGGGATCTCACTACTACAAGACAGAAGTTTGTTGTTGTTCTTCCAACAATACGGGCAAGTGATGTCATTCTTAGGAATGAGAAGTATCTTTTGGAAGAAATGAATGGATGCAGAATTGCACTCACACAGAGAAAGCCACAGAGAAGTGGTTTTATTCAATCCCTCTTTACTCCTTTTACCTGAACCAACTCACATACTGGCCATTTCCCAAGGATCTGCTTAGGAGCCATGGTTCATTTTATACTGGGACACTCATTCGAGAAAACTAGCTTTTTCTGAAGCAATCTGATAATTACAAACTCACCCTGGTGTGTTTTTCCACCCATAGGCAGCCACTTCATCTCCCCATTGCCCTGTCACCTTGTCACCACACATCACCCCAGTGCCTGTGCAGAGTTTTACCTTCTGGGTGCCTCTATTTTGTCTCCCAGGATAAAAATGTGGAAAATGATCCAGAAAAAGAACAAAATAATAAAAGAAACATTTGTTTTAAAAGAATGAAATTTTTTATTAACCTTCAGGGCTTCAAATCAAGTTCTTTCATCATCTATTAAGAGTGTCCTTGTCACAGGACTGAAACCACAGGTAAATCATGATCTCTTCATATGCTTTGGGCTAGGTTTAGCCTTCCCATTATACACTAGTAGTCTACTTCATGTCATCTTTTCCCTATTCCTAGTTTTGGACAAGCTTGGAACCCTTAATCTTATATGTTCTTGTGAGTTCCAGAACAAAATTATTATGGGAAGAAATAAGGGTGTGCTTTGACAACCTTGCACATGTGGAGTGACCTTAAGAAGTATTGCTGTGTCTGCTGTATTATTTTTTTTTTATTTCTGTTATTGCCTTATTGTACTGACTAGAACTTTTCTATCTATGTTGAAAAGGGGGGTGTTGTTTTAAACCACAATTCTCTTTATCAAATAGTAAACATTTTCTTCTTCATTGGTCATCATTGTGTTATTAAAGAAATACCTGAGATACAGCACATAATACAGAACAAAAGGGCTCATGGTTCTGGGGGTGCGAACTTGAAGGGATGTATTTGGTGATGGTCTTCATGCTAACAATGTCCTGAAGCAAAGTGAGGTATCAATCACATAACAACAAAGGCTAATGCTTTAGTGTGTNCTTGGTGTGAGTACAAGATTCAGACCACAGGAAGGCATATTCTGATTATTTAGTATNTGTGAGAGTTTATGATTTCTGTATCTAAAGGAATGGACTACTTGATCTACGTTATTGAATTTGTAGGCATAGCTGTTCACAACATCCTCTTTATGATCCTTGGGCCTCTAGTTAGAACTCTTCTTTCCTTTCTAGTATTGACGTTTGATGTNGCTCTTTTTGTGTTTGAGGTCTTAGAGGAGGTTTAACAACTTATTGATCATTTAAAAAATTTAGATCTTGTCATTAAATTTCTCTGTTCTCGATTTCATTGATNTCTGCTTATTTTTTATATTTGTTTTTCTTATTATTGTTATGTTTAGATTATTGATGTGTGAACTTTTCCAAAGTAGATATTTAGTGCTATTTATTTTACNTTCAACATTAATATCACCTCCAAATTTTTATATGGAATATTTCACTTTTATCCTGTTCAGTGCGCTATTTTTAATTTTATTTTTAAATGTTTTAAATTGAAATAGAATTGTATCACTTACCCTCTCCCTTTCCTCCCCTAGCCTCTGCCAGTTACCCCCTCAAACTCCNCCTATTACTCCTCACTGTCAAGTTGGTAGCTTCTTTTTCTCTGAATACTTTTGTTATATANACATACATGCTTGTGCATGTAAAAACACATGTAAATAGAACCTACTGAATCCCTTTTTGTTTTTTGTATGTACAAGGTTTCAGGGCCGAATACTCTGTAGTGGACATCCAAAAAGGGGGCTCATGATTGAGAGAGGCCAATTCTCCCTCCCCCAGCAGTTAATAGGTGTCTTTGTTTAGAGTTTAGGGATGGACCCTGGCACCCTTTCACCTTAACATATCCATTGATATTATTATTTGCCTAGGCTTGTTTATGCAGCCATTTCTCACAGAGACTTTCACAGAAATTTCTACCACCCCCCTTCCAAGATGTCACCTGTGCCATAGATGCAGGAGCTGTGATGCAGATGTAGCCAATGGGGCTGTGGTCCCACAATCCAGTGATCACTTCATTGTGTCCTGTCATGGTTTTCTGTGATGATCTCTATTTGCTGTAAGATGAGGCTAGTTTGATGAAGGGTAGTAACTACACTTATTTGTTNGTATAAGGATAAGACTAAGAATNTAGGTCTAGAGAGTGGTAGTAGCAGACTCTTCTCTAAGATCCATGACTGCACTAGCCCTGGGAATCTGGCTAGATTCCTATTTCCAGGCATGATTTCCCATCTGTTGAGTGAGCCCTAAGTCCAATGAGACAGCTGTTGGTTGCCAGTGACATGTGAGTGCCACTTTTTGCACTTTGATGCACATCTTGCCATGCTGGTAATTGCTGTGGTTCATAGCGTGTTGCAGCTGAGAAGGACTGTTAAATTGCTTCCCTTCCCTGACAGCTTGCTTAATATTCCCTGAAACATCCTTTTGGACCATTAAATTACTTGGAAGTATGTTTTACAATGTCCAAATGTTTNGAGACATTCTTGTTATCTTTTGATTACAACTTACAGTTTCATTTCATTGTTGTCAGAGAACAAACTATACATGATTTTAATTCCTGTAAATNTACTGAGCTTGTACAATGAAGCAGGTGTTTTCCCTCTTGGAATTTGAAAGGATAAGAAGAGTATCTGTTCTGCTGCTGTGTGGGATGGNGTCTTTTTATAAATTTCAGTTAGAATAGATTGGTGCACTGTTTCATTTATATTCTTCCTTACTCTTCTAATTTGGGTATCAAGTTTGATATGGGACACAGAACTACAGTCACATACAGGCTTGTCTGTTTATATTTTAAGTTTATGAATTTTGCTTGGAATATTTTGCAATTTTGATATCTAATTTCAAAATATAGTGTATCCCCACTGTTTAAATCTTTGTATTCAACAGTTTCCTTTGCTGTAAAGTGTAACTAATATTATAAAACAAGTATTCATGATTTTCTTTAGCTACTATCTTCCCAGCATATATTTTATGCCCATTTACTCTTATTCTGCCTATTTTTAAAGTTCATGTGGATCTATTATATGTATCATGTAGTTAGGTCACATTTTAAAATTCACAAACCTACATGTTTAAATTTATGTATTTTCTCATTTACATTTATATAATTATTAATATCCTTAAATCTGCAATTAGCTTTTTGCTGTTTTTTTCTGTTTTTTTTATCTTGCCTTCCTGTAGTTGACTTAACATTTTTATAATTCTCCTTTGATGCATCTAAGATTATTTTTAATTTATTTCTGAGCTCTTTCTAAAGAATGTATATTTCTAAAACTCTTTGGTAGCTGTTCATGTTATTTATAGCATANTAGTACCAACACAATTAAAAGAAAGATGATGTGTAAATTCAGGTNGGTTCTATTCAGTTTTAGGCAAATCTTGATGGATACTGACTTAGTAGAAATACTGGGTGAGAAAAATGGTTCTTGAAGGCTGCCTTTGTTTCTTCTGCTCAGACATGTTTTTATAATTTCTAGTTCCTATATCCCAAAAAGAATTTTTTTTTCACATTTTAGTACCTTAACCTCCAANTGGTACCTTTTTATAATTTTATAATAGTTTCCACATTTTATCATGTGTATCCTNCTCAATGCCTTCCTATGTCTTAATGGATGATAGGTTTCTTTGTTAATGATAGACGTGGAAAATGATAATATACTTTACAATTGTTTTTATCTTAGAGTTAATCAACTGTATAACTGATCAGGTACAATAATAAATAAGTCCTTACATAATTAAATGTATAGGGTTTATATTAAGCTAAATGCAGCAGAGATTACATTAAACAAACTTTTAGTTGAGCATTGACTTCAAAGTTACTTGTTCATCTTTGGCATAAAACAGAGTGATTGAAGGGTAGTTGGGAGGGACTGGAGGAACAAAAATGATATAGGAAGTCNTGTAATTCTATTACAATTAAAAATGTAGAGGACTAAAAACAAACTTTCTCACTGCTACTTTTTTCCAATTAANTTTTTCCAAACAAAATCTCTCATAAATATTCTTACATGTTTTTTTCTACTGGCAAAATGTTTCTCAAAAACCCTGAATATTTCAAAACANACTTCTTAATTCTGTTTTGCATAGTTATAACTTCTTTTTACAATTTGAAATTGTACAACTGAGGTTGTCAGAGTCATAGTGTTGACTGCTTGTAATTCTAAAAGTCATAAACAGTAAGTCCTAAATAAATTCGAAAGGCATGATGCAAGGAAAAGGACATAAAAAAGCCNATGCTATTATTTCCAGCCTACCTAACCTTCAAGNGCATTTAGCAGTTAGTAGAATATTAGCAGTAAAGACAGATTTCGTGATTAGAAGGTTCATTAGTAAGAAGGTACAGGATGCTAATCACAAGACTTTCATTTGCACTGACAAGGTCTGACCTAGCTAGCATTNATCAGTGACAGTGGAATTGTTCCCTGGTGGTATCGACCACAGGCAAGGCAGGGAAAACATGTTCTTCTTGGAGGAATTCATCAAAATAAGCAGAACTGTATCACACACCACTGCTTTTCAGAGCTCCCTGGAGAGTGGCTGGGATCCTGTTGGAATCGNTTGTTTGGACTGTAAAATATAAAATGCCCAGTGGGAGTTTGCATGATAAAGAAACTTTAAACTTTGGCACACCAGCANAACTATCACATGAATCCACACCTTAAATGATGTAATTGACTGTGAATAGGTGCTTTAGCAACATTAATCCAGACTCAGAGAATAAACTCTGATATTAACTAAGAATTACAAANGCTACTTATGTTCATAATTTTTTTATTTTAAATATTTTTGTATCAAAGAATAACTATAAATGTCAATCAAAAACACATATTTTAAGTCTGGAAAAGCATTTTCATATTTCCATTATAAATATGTATTTAAAGGTGACACAATTTTTCAATAAAATATGCTCTCCTAATCAAAAAGTGTATTGTGAAGAATTATCAAGTCCCTAGAGTTGATGTTGTGAAAGACAAACGGACTGTTGCCATGCTTCCCATCTGCAAAAGACATTATTAATTTGTCATAAAACTTAAAAACTAAATACAGCAATTAGAAATCATATAAAACAAGATATAACTGAATAAAGAACCCACACTCTGGAGTCACACAAACTAAAATAAAGTGAATCTTTACAAATTATATTTATCNTGTGTATGCACGGGGGAGAGGGAGGGGAGGGAGGGGAGAGAGCATTGATAAGTGTTAACCANATANCAAATCATGTGGTACATTCTGAAAATTCAAGAAATATCAAATTCAAGAAATATCAAATGATAAGGAGGCCTATGGCATAAAGAGAATTGAATGAAGTTAAAACAGTTTGGGCCTTAAAAACTGTATTCATTAGTTTGTTAGTTTCATTTTAAGGTTTTTGAAATTAATGTTAGAGTAGATGGGCAGTATAGTAAGTAGGGATTAAATAGTAATTGCCATTTATCACTTACCAATGTATGGGATTACCAAAGGTAGATTCATTCTACTTAGGTTTAGTGTGGGGGGCCATCCCACCCCCACATTTCCCCAGAGTACTCTTGAGTAGAAGCAGCAGGAAATATTACATAGAAAGACAGAAGGGAGAGAAAAAGATAGAAAATACAGGATAGCCTCAAGAGGGCCTGGATCCTAATCCATCGGGTCCTGATTGTCTCTGCCCTAGAGTTTTTAAAGGAATGCCAAGAGGTGGAGCAAAAGACCTCCCCCCAGCACAGCCAAGTGCAGA
>LZPO01035647.1:30740-45165 GCA_001675575.1 Neotoma lepida | reverse complement strand
AACTCACAGAGATCCGCCTGCCTCTGCCTCCCGAATGCTGGGATTAAAGGCGTGTGCCACCACCGCCCAGCCGTATATTATTTCTTTATAAAGAGGTTTTTTCCATTAATTTAAAAACCTTTCTGGGTATTATAAAAACAGTTATTTTACTGTTTTGTTAAAATCATTTTTTCTAATGGTTTAAGACTATATCCCACTCTGTTTGGGGGTTAAGAGTATTAGTTCTTTTCAAAGTATATAATAAATGAATGTTCCTTTTATTTTAGTGTCTTTGATTATCAAAGTAGTGAAATCTAAAATCTGTGAATAAAAATAAACTTATATTCACTATTTCATTTGTAATCATTGACCAACACTTTGGCTAATACTCTAGGAATAGCATTGAGTAAGTCATCATCAGTCTCTCTCTCTCTCTCTCTCTCTCTCTCTCTCTCTCTCGTTGTATATGGAGAAGACACTAACTGCAACAGGGAAGGTTTACAAAGCTATTTTTAATCAGTCACTTCCTCAATTATTTTATATGTGTAACCATGCTATTTCTAACTTGGACATTATGAGGCAGACTTTCTCAAATTTACCATGAGAAAAAAATTGAAACAAAGTGAATAGAAGCCACTTGCTAAAGTCATAAGATATTAGCTGGCACAGAGAGAGCTAACCTCCACATTATGACGCTGACTTGTCTCCTTTAACTCCAGGTGGTACTTGGACATTAAGAGTGCCTATCACTAAGATGGTGCCTCAGTTAGAAACTGAAGCTCTAGAGACTCTGGGTACCAACTAGCCCCTTAGATAGGGAAGCTNTGAAAGTATCTCTGTGATATCATATAGGTACAGAAAGGAAGACACTGACAACAGAGAGGAGACTGGGGAATGATAAGAGGCTTTAGAACTCAAGACTTTCTGTTGTGTACTTTGATGGTCATCTCCTATTCACAGCCCTAAATGATCAACAAGACTAGATAGCAGAAGTGGCGAGATTTTGATCTACGTCCTGAGGAGACTCCTGTGTTCTTAGACAGGGCTGTGAAACACTCTTACAAGATGTTACGACCACAGCACACTTTATCTGGGTAGGAAAATCAAGTCTTCTCCAGGAACGAAAATATAAATGCTCATTTTATTTTAAGCATCATGTGCATAAAACAAGGAAAGAAGAAATACGTAAGCATGGAGCTCTAAAGGTATCTGAGAAAGATCTGGATTTATTCTCATAGTCCAGAATTATAAACTGATATGCTAGTTTTCAGTAATGTTCACATTATTTGGTTGTTAGCCCTGAATTTTTTCTTTAAAAAAAAGTTTTAAAAATCTCTTTTATTGTTCTTTTTGTTGTTCATGGGTGTGGGTGAGGAGTGAGTTTCAGAAACCCTCTTGGAAAGAATGCATTGTCCTTTCATAAATGAATGGAAATTCTCCTTTTTAGTAACTTGATTTGCTTTCCATGGAAGACTCTTTGGAAACATAGCATCTCATTTGGAATGGCAGCGTGTGGTGGAAATCTGTTTTCAAACTCCTGTCCATCATGTCTGCATGGCGCAGGTTCAAGTCTGGAAAGATGGCGCTCATCGTGTCCTTAAGGAGAGGCTATGCTACTTTAAGTATCAATTCTAGGTTATCAGCCTCATGTTTCTGCTTATAGTTACAGGGAATAAAGTGTCAGTTATCCGATTCTACTTCCCATGAGACCCCTTCTAATGAAATTTCCAGGTGACTAAGAGTTGGTTCTTAGTCAATAAATACTGTATCAACTCCTAGTCTTCAGCAATCTTCCTTCTGTCTTTGATTTAGATTATAAGTTCAGAAACAAACCTATCACTGTTCTCACTAGAAATAAATGGAAAATGGTTAAATGATGCTGTTTAGAGTTCCTTGGTGACTGTATCAGATGTAGTGGGTCAACTGATCAGAAGGGTCTGACCTTTTCTCCTTTAAAAATATGTGAGGAGAAAACAGTTCTGGATGAGATTCTGCCTTCAAAATACTCTGCATTAACAATTCAGAGGTCTTTGGTAAAGAGAATGGAATGTTGGCATGAAACACCAAAACATATACTGCAAACCATGGCAAAATATCCAAAGTCTATTTTACACATTGCCTGCATATGGACATGCAGTATTTTTTAAGAGACAGTTTTATGAAATTCCCAACATTAGAGGAAATGTGTGTTTTTATAAGTGACAAGTAATAAGTCATTCTTTGCATATATTATGAAAAACAACACAAGAAACTAGATACTGCTGGGTGGTTTTTTAAAAGTCTGTTTAATCTGTATAGAGCTGCAATAAATAGTCAGTACATTTTTGAGCTAAAAAGTCACTCTAAAATGAATAAACTAAACCCACAGAATTAAATAATTAACCAGAAAATGTAAAACATGTAGACAATTGATTGTGTCATTTGAATGTAAGATCTCTTCACGAACATTGTTTAGACATTTCAATATCCATGTGCGGTGTGTGTGTTTGATTGTTTTTTATGTTACTATAAATAAATACCAGAAGCTGAGCACTTTATAAAGAAAGGTGTTTTTATTGAGTTCACATGCGTGAAGGCTGAATGTGAGAAGGTCATGGTGCTGATTTGGGTAAGGGTCTCACTGGCTGGATCACATCAGTATAGATGGCAACATGGCTAGAGTGACTGAGAGAGGAANTATCACAGGGCAATCCATGAAGCCACGAGCAGAGAGAGGCCTGTTTTACTCTCCTTTTACATCAGTGCATTGGCACATGACCCACTGAGATTTCAGAAGAATAACCATATCCTATCTAAAGACTNGAAGACCAACGCTCTCAGTAACCCCCCCACTAAGCTTCATCATCATAGACCCATGTTTTCCTAACACTGCCATACTAAGGACCCTGTTTCCAACAAATAAAACCCCAAGAGATGCATAGATGCATCCAAATTCTATACAGCTCACAGCAGTTGTGTGTGTGAGAGAGAGAGACCATGCACATGTGTTATTTATAGAAAATGGTGTTTATCAACAAATTAGACCAACTCTTCTATGCCTCAGTTGTGTGTGTGTGTGTGTTTGTGCGTAAGTGAGTAAGTGTTTGTGTTTAACCTGTTTGAAATTCAATTTGCTGCTATGCCAAATCGTTAGGAATAACAACTTTGCTTCAATTATAGTGTACTTGTTATGAGTCAGCTGNTCTCTGAAAAAGATAGACTTTTTAATTTAAACTTCAGTTGGGAATGTGTTGGAAAATATGTTTTTGTACAATAATGATAAGGTTTGTTAAAGCAACTCTCCCTGTTTCTCTTTGTCCCTACCTCCATGCCTCTCCCTGTGTACATGTATAAGCTATTGGAACTGTTTTATTACTTATGTGACATATAAAAATATGTATGCATATATAACTCATAGGTGTATAATTTCCATTTAAATTCAAGGATAGGCTGTTTACAGAATCTCCATTGATTTGCTTGCATCGTGTCATTAATAAGCTTTCCTTGCAGCCCTGTAGCTATTACTCTGACTGTAAGACAGCAGTGTTGCTACACACACCAATGATATACAAAGTATCAAGAGAAATATGGCAGGATAGGTATAAAGGCAGCATGAAAATAATTTGCCTTTCTATGCTTTGGGAGATGTAAGACAAAACAAAGCATTAAATAGCAAAAAGAAAGTTNATATCTATAAATACAATAAGTATGACACTATTGAAAATGTAATTATGTTTGTACAGAAATAAATGATTTTCTTTTAGTTCATGTGTAAACAGAAACCCCCTTGACTTTCTAACACACAATCTAAAAATTAGAACAATTAAGTTGATCAAAATATAAATTCAATCTTCTAACCATATGGAATTTCATTTAATTTTTAAATGTAATTGTACATAACTCAGCTTTGCTCATGCTGGTTTTAACAAACTTGATACATGATGTTGTAAACGGATGGAGACATCTTTGTACCTTAAGATGCCATAGCTGTGACTGTGGAGCCTTTGAAAATCTGTGACAGTGGCAGGGGAGGTTTTGTCTCTCATCTTCAGAGGTGAAAACTGAAACACATCATAGAGTCAGGCTGCACAATCAAGCTAGAATGGAAACTTGGACTTCTTCCATCAAGGCTGGCTTCCTTTCTCTTCAAGTTTACCCAAATTCTACTGCCTACTGCTCTGAGCATGTATAATCAAGGTTAACCAAAGGAAAGCCAGCTTCTTTGCAGGATTTTTCACATTCTTGCTATGAAGAAGGAACTGCAACAGAACTTAGCATNAAAATACTAAAAGGTTTTAGATTGCTGAAATGTTATATTTTATTATTTCAGAATTCTTTGAGAATTTCATACTGTGTATTTTGATCGTATTCACACCTCCCCTAACTCACTCAGACCCACCCAATCTTTCCTACCAACAAAAGATTATGTCTTTTTAAANAATTCTCCTTTTCCAAGTTATGCAGTCCATATTTTGGTGTATGGAACTCCGCCGGGGTATGGTCAACCTAGGGGCCATATCATTAAACGTCTGACTGTCAGCTCCCAACGGCTATCAGTTGCTCATAGCTCCTTGGCTAGGAGTGGGACTTCATGCCCATATTTCATTTCCATGCTGGGATTTTGTCTGGCTTCAGCTCACATGGGTCTTGAACTTGTCACAACTGTTGTGTCTAGAAATCAGTTTCCTTGTAGTCCTCTACTGCCCCTGGCTTTAATAGTCAGTGATGGCAATTCATGGTTTTCAACTTGACTACCTGTGTAATTGACCAAAACACTCTTTGGATACACTTGTGAGGGATTATTTCCTTAATTAAGTTCACTTGGATACACTTGTGAGGGATTATTTCCTTAATTAAGTCATTTGAAGTGGGGAGAACCACTGTTAATCTGGGTCTTCAGAGGTGGGAAGATCTACCTTTATTCTGGGTCACATCTTCTGCTAGCCTATATAAAGTACNTGGAAGAAGGAAGCTTTCTCTCTCTTTGCCTGCTTGTTCTTTCTCTCNCCGGCAAGTTTATGCCTTCACTAGCATTAAGCTTACTTCTTCAGGGTTCCGGCATATACTGATGACAAGTTGAGACATCTAGCCTTGTGGACTGAACAACTACTGCATTCTTGGACTTTCCTTTAGTAGACAGCCATTGGTTTACTAGATGGACCATAGCCTGTAAGCTACTCTAATACCCCCTCTTTGTGTGTGTGTGTGTGTGTTTATGTGTGTGTGTGTGTGGAGTGTCATTCTGTCAGTTCTGTTCCTCTAGAGAACCCTGATTAATGCACTCTTTCTTCCCCACAGCCACAATGATCCCCAAGCCTTGAGAGGTGGGATGTGATGCATATCCTATTTGGGGCTGAGAACTGCATAGTTCTGAACCTCTATGACATTATTAGTTGGAGATTTCTGCCTATCTTCATTTACTGCAGAAAAAAATCTCTTGGAAAGAGAGTTAACACAAGCACTAATCCTGTCAGATGAATATGAAACTATAATGTATCCTTTTCTGTTGATCACTTACTAAAATCTTATGGAACCAGAGATCAGCTTTGGGAAATACAGACTTCTGTCCTTGTAAGGAAAGCATGGGCAAACAGTTTTCTTTCAAAGCATTTTGTGGAAGTTTTGGAAAACTCATACCCAGTGTGTTGAAAGCTGAGAATGAGGTCTCAAGGGCACTGTTCCCACTCTTTCCTGGGCAGTAGTTTTCTGAGGATTGTTGAGAGCTTCTTGGAGATGCTTCCAGCCTTGCAAACTGGACCTGGCCTTGGAGTCCAGAGAATCTCTTCTTTCATAGAACTGATTATTTTTATTATCACTATTATTTCATCCAGTTTCAACATCAGCTTCTCAGAGCTGCTAAAGCAACAGCAAATGTGGCTTAAAAGAGCAGAAGTGTTTGCACTCGTAGTATCAGAAGATTAAATCCTGAAAAGGTAATGGATAAGCACATTTCCATTCCTGGCTCCATGGCCGAATCCTTGCTTTTGGTAACTCTTGGCAATTCATGGCTATCTCTGATTTGTTCTTCATTCATAACAATCCCCACCTCTATTTCCACTTGAACTTTTTCTCTTTCTAACTTCTTTCCTAATAAAGACACAGACCATAGGTTATACGGTTCCCAATTATCTAGTGTGGCTTCATCTTGTTAAGGACATCAACACCCCATCTCCTTCAGAATATTGCACTCTGATACTTCAAGCTAGTAAATTATACTGAAATACTACTTCAACTCCTATCTACTTCTCATAACCTTTGTGTTAAAAAGAAAGGTGCACCTACTAAAACTAAAGTTCAAAAATCATGGGCTTAGCAAAAGGGGATCTGTGACAACATCTTACCTTGCCATGTAACAAAATAGAAAGGAGTTGCTTAATTGCACAAAAATGGANTGCTGATGCTGCTGATAATTTGATCCATGTTTTGAATGCAGTATACATAGAAATGTAAATCCACACTGAAACATTCTGTTCCCATAAAACTTTCCACTGAAGCCTTTGAATGGAAATTTGACAGTGTTTGTATTGTTCCCCCATGCTGCTTACAGGCTGAGGCCTTGCATTTACTGTAGTTTAAATCTGAGTAGCCCTCAAAGGGCCATGTGTTGGTCCCCAAGGTGAAACCCTTGGAAAGTGTTTGAACTTTTAAAAGGAAGGGAATCATGGGNGTTCTTTAGATCATTGGCAGTGCAACTTTAACATGCATCGTGGAGCCCATTTGTCCCTTACTCTCTTTGGCTTCTTGGCGGATGAAGTGAAAATCCTTGGTGCCACAAANGCCCCTGCTATGATGACCACCTCACCACTAGTCTGAAGGCCTTGGGAAACTCAGCCATAGATCCAAAGCTCCCAAACTGTGGATCAGTATAAACCTTTTCTCTTTGTAGCTGATTTTCACAGGTGTCTGTCATAGTGATGGGAAGCTGAATAACATATCACTCTCTACAATTCCATCAGTTGTCAGGTTTGGGACTCTCAATAAAAATAACTCAGCTTTGCAAAGTTTTGCTTCAGAACAGTATCTTTCTAACTTCTTGTACNTACAAATATCAAGAGCCTCTTGTTTCTCACATAGAACAAGGACTTAGGTAAATTCCTACAGAAATGTCAGCAAGGAAGGTTGTACAACCCAAAGAAACAGAAAAGCATGAACCAAATATAAATACTAGAACATTCTATAAACTGGAAACTTTTCCTGAGTATTTCTCTGTATAAGATGTTACNGGAAAGAAAATTCCCTCTTCTGGTCCAAAGTAGCATCACATAGGTAGCCTACACATACACACACATACACACACACATGCACACACACACACAAATAAAAATTAAAAAATAGGCATACACATAATTAAAAAATAAATTGCTGTATTTGCGTTTATTTTATTTTATGTGTATTATGGTTTTGTCTGAATATTTCTGTGCACCACTTGCAGTCCTTTTGCCCATTGAGGCCAAAAAAAAGGCATCAGGCTCCTTAGAGTTGGAGTTCCAGAGAATTGTGGCCTACCATGTAGATTCTGGGAATTGAACTCTGGGCTTCTAGTAGATTGCTGCATGCTCTTAACCACTGAGTCACATCTCCAACCCGAACAAGTCTCTTTTTATTAATTAAATTTATTTATTTATTTTACATCCTGACCACAGTTTCTAAAGACATATTAATTTTTTGTTCTATACTTCTTATTTAATATTATACTTTTACCAGAACTAGAAAAATCTGATAAATTGTCCTAATTTTTGGAAACCATACAATCTTTATCTCCTATAATTGACATCAGGTTTAATTTTATTAGTATCATATAAAACATATAAATTTGCTCATAAATAAGACTGATTTAGCTGTGTGTGGTAGGCTGAGCTGGCAGTNCCAGCACTCAGGAAGGTGATGGGTGATGGTTGCTGTAAGGTGGGGACTAGCCTGAGCANCACAGCCAAATCTTGTCTTAAGGAACAAAAGTGAGAGTATGTTTAACATGAAGTGTATGTCTCCCTTTGTACGTCCTCTGCAGTCTTGTCTCCAGCCTTCTCTACTTTTCTATAGAAGCAAACACAAGTCATCAATAATCTTACCTTATTTTCAAATCACTAGGCCGCTGTCCAGTGACTTTAGTTTATACATTTCAAGTTATTAACTTCCTGACTCTGTAGCATTTGAAGTGGCCAATGTAGGGTTAATGTAATAGTTTCTTTTGAATATGGTAATACAGCCTGAGGAAAATTCATTTAGTCCTAAGAAAAATGTCTGATTGCAAACATTACAGACACCTATTTTTTTTTCAATTTCAATTAGGACAGCATTCCTTTTGAAAGATAATTTTCTAGTGTAGAGACAAACAAATCAACCCTATTTTTAATCACCCAAGCAGTTAAAAGCAAAGATGAGATTTGGATTATGCATTAGATGCTGTTTATAAACCTTCTAGATGGGCTTCTGTGCAAAGTTTGCNATAATGAGTGAATCAAATGAGGCTTTGAAAAAAATAAAACATGATAAATGCCATTCCAGGATTCCTGAAGCAGACAATTACACTGTAGCACAGCACAGGGCTATCACCTCCGACTCTATTCCAACCTTANCTTTCAGCCCATCAAGCCAAAGCATAAGTGTAATTACTATTTAAGCCTTAAATTTATGTGACTGAAATGAAAAAGAGGAAGGCTGGGAGTGTTTAGTTTTGCTTTATATATACTAGGAATGGTTTTGGAGAAATCATTCTGACACTTTGGCAGCATATGTAGACCTTCTCATGCAGGATTGAAGACATTCTCAGCTAAGGATTGACACATGTCCAAATGTCTGGAGATGAGGAAATTCTTGTGGGCAGTCAAAGTTTTCTCTCTGTTGTGATATCCAGGTGAATTTGAGCAGAAGATTTACTCAGAATTTCTGTAACATATTTTCCTTCATTCCAACCACAATGAAAATATTTTATGGTCATTCTAACCCTATTACCTGGGCCTGCATAGTGAGAAAGTCCAGCATCATGAAGATAGGGAAGGCTAAGTACAAATTAGACTTGGATGCTACTCAGGGCTGGAAGGGCAGTTTTACATCTAAAATCAGCAGCAATGTAATTTTGTAGAATATAATGGATTAAAACAAGCATTGTATTCTCAATTTGGAAATGTCCTATTTGTAAAGAAGAGGTCCTGCTTCATCTTGGACTTTAGTCCCAAGATCACACCTCAGTTACTGAAGCTATGGTGGGTTTAAGGAGGAACACTGGCAGTAATGGATGAAAAAAAAAACATAAATATTTCACAAGCAGATCATTTTATAGTTCAGACTTTTTTGAAGATTCAAACTTAAAAATCATGATTTAATTTCAATGAAAATCAATAAGATAGGCCACTTGGGTAAAAAGGCCAATTTAGAAATATATAAGTAAACATTAAAAATTAAGAATGCAAAACACAAAATATACAACACATTTTCTCTATAGTACTCTCCTCAGCTGATGGTAGATCTGAAGATGTTGAGAGGAACCAAAAGAGTTAGCATTGAAAGGGACACTGTAGACTGGAAGGACTCATTTTTAAGGAAGGGAAGTGAGCTGACATTAGCTGAGGAGGCTTGCACAGTGAGATCAAGGTGAACACATATCCAACTCCTGGTGCTGTTTGCAGCTACCTGAACTTAACATACTAAGAGTAGAACTACAGAGATGACTCAGTGGTTAAGAGAATTTGTTATTGCACAGATAGTGGGTTAGATTTTCAGAACCCACATGATGGCTCACATCTGTCTGTAACCTCAGTTCCAGGTGATTTAATACCCTGTGTCAGCCTCCTCAGACATTGCACACATGCAGTGCACATACAAACATGCATACCCATAAAATAAAATAAAAAAACTTAACCAATAAAATAAAATATCAAGTTAGTACCCAGAGAGTACATTAAGCCTACTGACATAGGCTAAACATTTCNAGACTGGTGCACAGGGAGGTGGTAAAGTCCTTCACAGGGCACAGTGGCACACCTCACTTGTTCAAAAGGTTAACATAAAGAAATGATTTCTCAAATATTTTAATGTTCTGTTTTTCATAAACACATTTCTATATAATTGTCTGGCTTATGCTAGAATGTACTAGCTTTTAAAAATGTTCATTCTTTATTTTTCTTCTATATTTTCTTGCCTATATGTTAAAACTGTTCACTGGGCACTTCTAACCTGAGTAATTTCCTATTACTTGTATGTTTTAATTACATGTGTGAAGAATTAAACAAATCCATGATATTTTTTAGCAACTCAATGCATTTCTACAGAGGAAAGATCTATCGAAATACACTCTACACTGGGAAAAATGAATAAAGCCAGCATAAACATCAAGTTCAGTAAATTTCAGTGTAAGACAGACCATAATGAACATATTTTGCCTTTATTCCCTTCAAATGCAGATTTTCTTATGTTGGTATTTGCTTCTTATTCTATGCCATCTACATCTAAGCTCTGAGAACAGACAATTCTCTGACTAATCACTGGAACCTTATGCAGAAATATCTGTAACAATAGTGGTGGTTGAATTTATTGCAACACTCACAAGCACTGCTGAGTCTGTCCACACATGATGAGTGCTGTTGTCCGTCCACACATGATGAGTGCTGTTGTCCGACTGTCTACACCCCCTCCTATCTACCCTGAACTAGACATTCAACACCAAGTTGTATTTCTTCAAGGAAGAATTTCTGAAAGTCTTCACCAGCTTAAATGTCAGGTGCCTAGATCTGTCTGGTAACCTTCAGTTTCTTTCATCATTTATGAAGCTTCTTCTTGAAGTCCATATCACTCCATCTCTCGTCATTCTGCTGTGGTCCACCGAGGAGTGACTAGCCGTGAATACTCAGAGGATGCTGGCCCCTTGAAGTCAAAATTCTCAGACCACAACATCAGGGAAAAAGAAAGCTAGCAATTTTTNAAATTTATGTTTTTGAAATTTTCATACATGAATACTGTATTTACATAATTTCCACCCCACCCACTCCCCATCCAACTCCTCCCTTGTCTCCTCACTCCCTCTGAAATTCACAATCTTTTCCTCATTTGTTTGTTTGTGTGTGTGTGTGTGTGTGTGTGTGTGTGTGTGTGTATAAAACACAACCAACCGAGTCCATTTAGTGCTGCCCCCATGCACACCAACTTAGGTGATCACTTGGAACTGGACAACCATTAGGGGGCTCATCCCAGGAGAAGATATACTCTCCCCATCTCAACAGTCATCAATTGACTGCAGCTCTTTAACAAAGGGTGGGACCCAGTGAGATTTCCCCCATCCATNTTGGCATGTTGACCGGTGTCATTGTACAAGTCTTATTTAGGTGATTACCATTTTGAGATTTCATGGGTNTNGCTTCCCTGTAATGTCTGTAAGACANCAACTTGTGGCAGATGTCCTGGTCCTCTGGCTCATACAGTCTTTCTGTCTCCTCTTCTACAGCATTCCCTGAAATTCGTTGGGTGTAGGGGTATGCCTTATCAACTGGGGATGGGCAGCCCCTAGTCAGTTGTTCTCTGTATTTTGTCCTATTGTGATTCTGTTTTGGTCTCATCTGCTGTAAAACATAGCTTCTTTGAGGAGGCCTGAGAGTAACACCTTTGAATATAAAGATAGGTATTTAGAATGCAGCTTGAAATTATACTAGTTGAGNAAAATGGCAGTAGGATTTTAAATGAAGGTTTTTGTTACATCTATTTTCTCTATAAATAGTGTATTGACTATTTTATACCTGTTTTACATTCTTTGTAGATTTGTGGAGTTTTTTAAAATTTATTTGTGTGTATGTAGTGTATGCATGCAAGTGTGTATAGGTGTGTGTGTTCCAGTGGAGGCCAGAGGAGAATGTTGGGTGCACTGGTCTACNACTTTCTGCCATATGCCCTTGAGACAGGGTTTCTCTCTCATTATATTTGCTTCAAGGCCGGCAAACTGCAAGCCCCANTAATTCTCTAATTCCTGCCCTCACTCCTCAGCCACTCTGCCATTTCACATAGGTACTGGGAATTTGAACTCAGGTCCTCGTGCTATATCACAAGCACTCTTACCTGCTGAGCCATCTCCTGGTTTTATTGTTTCTTTTCAAGATTCAGTCTAACTTCATTTTGGCATATATTTTCTTGCTTGGTTGCAATTTTTAGAGCATTTTACAACAATTGGAACACAATTATTGCTCTATAACTTTTAAGTGCTAACGTCTAAAATTTTTATGAAGCAGAGCTCGTGTATCTCAATGCCCCAGAGTAGGAGGCATTTAAATTTAATGACAGTTTTCATTTTTTAAAAATCATTTTGTTTTGTGTTTGAGATAAATGACTAATTCTCAGACACAGCAAGAGATTTTCCTCGTGATCTTTGGGTTATTTATATATGATCTGCAATCTTGATTTGTTTCTTCAGTTTCTATTGAAAACCAACATGGTTTTAGTCACATTGTTGTCTCATCTCAAATGCTCAGTAGCAATTCTTATGCCAAGATTTCTCTGCACTTTTCCTGTGGCCTCAGAAACCGTTGTAAGTCTTGATTCCAATATTTATAAATANATTATCATCTTCTTTGTATTACCAATAAGGTTATTGTTCTAATGAGAGGACATTGCTTTCTCATCTGCACATATTTGTTGCNTAATAAATAGTTGCAGACCAAACGCACACAGTAAGACACGGAACATATGAGGAAATATGATATCATTCTTCACCAATAATGCCAATCCTATCATTTCCTGGCTGACCTTTTAAAGATTTAACCAGTGAGTTGAGACCTCTGTGGCTATCTCAGAACTCCAGAATATCCGTTCCAAGAAATGCTCCAAGGTTAACACGGAATTTGTTTCCTCCTTCTGTTTAGGTCTTTCCCACCTCTTCTCTTCCTTCACCTTCTTCTCATTTTTGTCTTTGTTATTGGATATCTTGAACTAATAATAAGTCTTCTTTCAGCCCAATGTCTGGGCAAGATCNTGAGTCTGTAAGATCATCATAGGTAAAGATATTAATGAAATTTTCTATCTCTTACATTTCTTCACATCCTATTCACATTAAGGATTTTCTAAATTCAGATGCAGTGATAGTTATTATTACTTTCCTCTCTGGTCCAGGCTGAGACAAGTAGCCACCTTAAGTTAAGAAATCAAACCCGTTCCCCATGCTGGATTATCTTGCCCAGCCTTGATGCAGAAGGATGAGCTTGGTCCTACCTTAACTTGATGTGCCATGCTTTCTTCAAGCCCATGGGAGGCCTGCCTCTTTCTGAATGGAGACAAAGGAGGAATGAATAGGGAGGGAATGGGAAGAAAAGAAGGAGNGGAAATGTGGTCGGTATGTAAAATAAATAAAAAACGTGTTAATAAAATAAAATTAAATTAAAAGATAAACAAATCAACATTATAGGNAAGTCTCAAGGAACNATGGTTGAAATTTCTCCTTTTAGGATTCAGAGCNGAGGAATGACTTGATGATCAAAGACATGTTTATTTTAAAAGAATTTTACATTGTATTTAATTTTATTATGTATGTCTATGTTTGGGCTTGAGCTTGGCACAGAATACATGTGGAGGTAAGAGGACAGCTTGTGGGAGTCTGTTCTCTTCTCCAATCATGTGAGTTATTGAACCCATGTCATTGGGCTGGGCACCAAGTGCCTTTTTCTGCTGAGCCATCTCATTGGTTCCATATTGTTGTTTTGAGCTGCACATTATAAACAATGAGAACTGTAAATTATTAGAAAGAAAGAAGAAGGATACATGAATATAATAGAAAAGAGGTGAAGAGAGAATAGGAATAAAGACTGAAATCTTAGAGTGTATTTAATCTATCCTGAAGTCAATGAGTGCTGATAAGCAGATGTAAACTAAGCCTCATTTAATAAAAAAGAAAGCTATGTTTAGAATAGAGCAGCATTTGACTTACACATGTGTATGTTTAAAATCCTGAAACATTGCACATATATTTACAAATACATTTAAATGGTCTAAAAATGACATGACCCCAGCCATAAAGACTGAGGGAGGCTGACTCTGCAAACCCCATTTCAAGTTCTTATTCCTGGATTCTTTTTCCTTCCTTGGGTTGGAGTTGTTTTCGTTTCAGCCAAAGGATTTAAAGAGTAGTGGGCAAGTATCCAATTTTCCCCACAAGATGCAGGATACCCCATTGCCATTAATTGCAATATGNTTTCTTTATTTCTTTTTCAAAAGGAATTTTGGGTTAAGAAATGTATAGGTTCACCCATCAACGACAGGGCTCTGGCTACCACTTGGATTGTACAGAGTATTTTTGGAAAGAAATCCTGGAAGGATGAATGGAAAAAGACAATCTAACAGTAAGAGCCACCATTGCAAAGTAAGCCACAGGCAAGATTGATTTCAAAATCCCATCTCAGATCTATAAACTTTGAAAAATATTCTTCTTCTTTTTTTCTAGTAATACATCAATCACTCCTAAGGTGTCATAATTTGTTTTGTTTTGTGTGTATGT
>LZPO01035647.1:2919-13354 GCA_001675575.1 Neotoma lepida | reverse complement strand
CNNTTNNNAAAAAAAATTAGACTTTAAACGATCTCCTGGGCTTTACTATGTTACTCAGGACTGTCGACACAGAGAAATGAGAAATTGCAATTACTGAAATGTTGAGAAATGACCTAGACGGTGCCAAGTCCATGTCCCCTACNATGAACCAATCCTCCTTTCCTTGCACTTTGGTCCAATTATAGAGCTACAGCCACTACTGGGCCAAACATGGAGAGTTCAGGTGCTGGGCTTGGGGTGTCCCAAGGTGGTTCCCTTACAGTCACTCAAAAGAGTACACACGGGGTTGTTGACTATGATAAGGTTCTCGTTCACCCACTCTTGTGAAACCATCTAAAATGTCTACATTTTCCAGAGACACTTGGACAGTGATATTCATTCTACAGACTGTGCCAAACTCAAAGTTACAAAGCCCTATTCTTGGCAACAACTACTGATGATTTCCATTTACAATGAGAATGAAGACAGCACACCACATTGCAGTCAGCTCTGGGATCTGTCTAGTGGATACAGAAAACACATTATCTTTAAATCAACATACTTTTCTATTGAATCATTTAGATATCAGAATTATATATAATTTAAAGAGACAAAGATATTCTTTTATCTCATTTAACCATCCTGTAGGATTTTAGTCAATGATACAGAATCATTTGATGTGAAAAATGAAAGCCAAAAAAAATGATCATAAAAATAACTTCTTGGTCCTGTGTTCAGAAGGACATTACAAGCAGTCATTGCTTTCTNTGATTGTTTTCAGATAACTGTGTGTACACAAAAAAGTCATCAGAGAATGACAATTATAAAAGGCTTTTCTCATCCTCAGACCTCAAGGCAACTATCCCAATGAGAACATCCAACGTCATCTATGTTGTCATTCTGCTTCTGTTAGGTTCGGGTGTGTGTGTGTGTGTGTGTGTGTGTGTGTGTGTGTGTGCAGATATTTGTGAGTTTGGGTGCCTGTGGTGTCCAAAAGGGAGCTTTGAAGATCCTGCAGCTAGGGTTAGAGCTGGTTAGAGCTGGTGTGGGTGTTTGTGAGCCAAGATTGAGCCCTCTGCAAATGCAGCAATCCTCCTAAGCACTGAGTCATCTCTCCAGTCCTCAGTTTGTGAAATGTACCTGTGAGACTAAGATGTACATCCTGAACAAATTCCTCAGCTTATCTCTGTTTCTCCACTGACTATTAGGGTCTAAAGTACTTCATGCTGAGCAGAAATATCCCCAGGATAACATTCCATGTTACAAAAAGAAGGCAAGCCTCAAGACAGAAATGAGTTGGAAATCGCAGCACTTGGAAGGCAGAGGCAAGTGGACCTCGTGAGTTTGAGGCCAGCCTGGTCTACAGAGCAAGTTCCAGGACAGCCAGGGCTACACAAAGAAACCTTGTCTCAAAAAAAAAAAAAAAAAAAAAAAAGAGTCAGGGTAGAGGACTCAGTTGGTAAAGCACTTGTCACAGAAGCACTGGGACCACCTGATTTATATCCCCAGAATCTACATAAAAATGTCAGGCTTGGAGACCCACATTTGTAATCAACCCCAGGAAAGAGGGAATAGCAGGGCCTTGGAGCTTGCTGGCCAGGTAGCCTGTCCAAATCTGAAAGGTCCATGACATTGAGAGATGCTGTCACCAAAAACAAAAGAAATTGACCTCTGACCTGCACATACACACATGCTCATAGACCTACACAGGCATGTGCCCATGAGCACACATGTACATGGCATAAATGTACACACAAAAGTATTAGCTACATAGAAGTCCTTCTTTAACACATCTTTATCTGCCAAGTTTCTGTAAGTGGAAATTAAAAATTCAATCAATTGTATTGCACGGCTGTTGTGATGCATAGTATTGTGATACATAGCTGTTGTTTGAATTTAATTTAACTTTATTTTATTTTAGAAGTTGCTTCCTACAGCTCAGGTTGGTCTTGATCCCTCTATGTAGTCAACGATGACTTTGAACTCCATAGCTTCCTGCCTTCATCTCTGTAGTTTAGGGATTACAAAAGTGTATCATCAAGACCAGTCTGCCAACTTGAATTGTTAAGGGAAAGACTGGAGGGCCATGTGTGGGTCTTGAAGCATCATAGGGATGGCCAAGTGTAGAATGAGTGATGAGAAAGTCTGAGGAAATGGCAGATAAGAAGGGAAGGAGAGGACCAGCAGAATGGCTTAGCTGGTAAAATGGAGTTTGTAGTGCACTCCTGAGGAACTTATTTCAATCCCCAGAATCCACAGTGGAAAAAGAGAATCAGTTCCAAAAAACTGTCCTCTGACCTCTACACAAGCTCACTGTGTCATGAGTATGCATGTACACGCATGCACACACACACACACACACACACACACACATACACACACACACCAATTGCACAATAANATTAGGAATAAATAAAATTTTACAATCACTTCTAGAAGCAAAGAAGGGAAAAAGGAAATGGTTCTGTGAAACAATCTCCATCCAGCGTGAGGAGATAGTAACCTAGAATTGATTTCTTGGCTAAGATTTTAACCTGTTCATGGTAAGATGAAAGTTTTTTAAAAAAATAAATAAATCTAAGCACAGACCTTGAAGACATGGGAAAAGTGCAGTAGGAAAATGTATTCAGTTCTTTTATGCTAAATTTTCATATGTGCAGCCAATATTAAAAAATATGTTTTATTATGTTTANGACTTGTAGTGAAAAGATCAGTTCCACCATACTTTCTTCTTACAAGTCAGCAAGGTGTCTCCTGGTGTAACACATTCTTTAGAACTTTGCTTCAAGAAATGGAAAAAGGAGACTTTGGATCAATGACTAATGTTTAAACCCGTATGGAGCTTATACTAAACAGGACTCACTATTCAAATGACAACAGAAATTGATCNCTGTGTGCTCCCTGCTTGTCCTCTGAAATAGAAATGTTTCCCACATTAATGGAGTTATGTCATTACTCGTGAATACCTAAGAACATTTGAATGAAATACTGCTGTTAGTAACTGAAATCAAGTTCAAAGTATAAAAAAATTAATGGGACAGATATTAGTTTTCATTATATAGCGCCATCTACAAAGAGTAGAAATGAAAATAACTTTTTATATGCAATTAATCAATCAGGAGAGATCAATGCCAGACAGGTTAAGATTTAAAACAAGAAAAATTACTCTTGTGGGAAATTTGACACTGGGAAAAAAGCCGTATAGAATAAAGGCCTTTACTCAAGAAATAAAAGTCCATGCATAATGTTGGTGACTGGAATAAGTGAGATGAACACATGCTATTTCTACAAATTTTGAGAACTGAAAATTTCATGGAATAAGGAATGGAAAGAGAAGGATTCAGAATTCACATCAATTACACATAAATGCAATCGTTGCTAGCATTGTGCTTTCTGGAACGATTTGTGGTTTGGCAAGCCAGTTTGCTTGTAACTTTGCAAAGATATTATGCCTAAGTACAGTTTTATATGCTGTTACTTTGAGATGGCTTAATATGGTTTAAGAGATATCAAATAGTCACCAAATATGTGTGAAATGCACAGACAACAGAACGTTCCCTTCTCAAAAGTGTCACAATGTCACATTTCAACTCCACTTACCGTAAATGCATTTNTATGCTAAGACAGTTAATTTTTTTCTTTAATTACCTGTGTTGGNCAAGAATTTTGAAGTCCAAATCCACTTCAGTGAAATGGTAAGAGGGCAAATAAGAATGCATCAAGACCAGACTATCTTCACAACTGTCACAAGAAATAGAAAAATTGGGGATCCAGGGAGACATGATATGATGTTTTCTCTGTGAAGAAAANTACATTCTTGTGTTTCCACTGACTGGCANTCTCTGCTGCTGGGACTGGGATGAGGTGGCATCCCATCACAGAAGTGATCTACCTGCTCTCTTCCTAACCTCAGCACAGAGAAAAGATAATCTCAGAGTCCAGACTTCAAGCTTCAGCAGGAGCAGATATGACTGACCCGTGTTTCTTAAATGCTCACCCATGTGTGATCAGCTCTGTTTCAGCTTGTTTGGAAGGGAATTATTCAAATGGGTGGCATAGACAGGAGGAAAAGCCATTTCAAACTAAGAAAACCTCATCATGAGTATGTATGTAAAAAATGCAATAAAGATAAACTTGGTCCCTCAGCAACACAAAAGAAGATTCTTGCTTTTACAGGATTGGTCAACATCCCACAATTGCTAGTAGAGTTNATTTTAGTCTGGTGTTCTTATTAATATATATTCAGCTCAAATACCCNNCTTTATCAATAAAGGGGATTTGTAATATTATACTCAAATTTAATTGTTGCTCCAGTTTNGTGTGTGTTCAAATGTTATATTAGGAATATTTATCTTTCTTCCTCTGCTTCCCATTTCTCTGTATCCATGTGTGNGTGCTAAATATTTGCTGAGGCCATCTATAACTCTACTGATAGAAATTAATAATGAAAATAATATTGATCATGACATTGTTAGGAAGTATTTTATCACCAAGGTATAACACAATTTGAACATTGATATAGAAATNGGGGTATCTATCCTCAATGTGGTATTTCAAAGCATAGATTTGTATTTGTAAGTACATGCCAAAATAAAACACAAGAAAAATATTTGACAGAACAATCTGTATTTCAAAACTCCTTTAGACATGGTCTCAAGACTCATCAATAAGGAAATATTTTCAGAAAAATTNCTGAGTACTCAATAAGCAATCTTTCCTTTTTATTATGTAGCAAGGATTGTAATTTTCACTACATTCTGGCTTCTATGTATATTGGGGATTGAAGATTAAAAAAATGGGAGAATGCAAACAGTTTCTATACAATGGGATTGGGAACTGTGATGATAAAAGATGATTCTCCCAATTAGCAAGCGCATCTGAAGTGCCAGGATAGAATGCATTTGCAAGTCATATGCCTACCCCTCTCCTGAAGTCACAAGGCATTTAAATAACTCTGTGAAAGACATTGGAAACAGCTGGAGTAGAAATCGCAGATTTTATGTCTTTCACTTTGTATGTTCAGCTGCCAAGACAAGGCAGGAACAGGATCGAGACTGTGTGAGGTTAAAATGCTCACAGTGAGCTCTTTCCTCTTGGGAGGGTTTTAAAAGCTGCCTTTCTTTCTTACTGCTTCCACAGAATACAGAGGATAAGTGAGTCAAGGCTTTCAATTTTTAGTCTATCTCTTGGTCTCTTGGTGCATTCCTAAGTGACTTAGTCAAAGAGAATATCCCATTGAAGAATCTAGACTAATGGCATTGGCTTTCCCNGCTCCCAGGTAGATTCTGTTTGATAGCTGTAACCTGAAAATATTTAAAACTACTTTCAGAATATTTTTGAGGCAAGTAGGGATACAACCTAGAAAGCTAGGAGGACAGTCTGTCTCTAAAGAGAAGTATTAGGATTGAAAATACTATAGGGTTTTAAGACACGATGAGAAAATACATATGCATGGAACAACTAGAGAGTTTGCAAGTATTGACTGCCCTAGTTAAGGGTTCTATTGCTGTGATGAAACACCATAACCAAAAGTCATGTTGGGGAGGAAAGGGTTTATTTGGCTTACACCTNCATGCCAAAATAAAACACAAGAAAAATATTTGACAGAACAATCTGTATTTCAAAACTCCTTTAGACATGGTCTCAAGACTCATCAATAAGGAAATATTTTCAGAAAAATTNCTGAGTACTCAATAAGCAATCTTTCCTTTTTATTATGTAGCAAGGATTGTAATTTTCACTACATTCTGGCTTCTATGTATATTGGGGATTGAAGATTAAAAAAATGGGAGAATGCAAACAGTTTCTATACAATGGGATTGGGAACTGTGATGATAAAAGATGATTCTCCCAATTAGCAAGCGCATCTGAAGTGCCAGGATAGAATGCATTTGCAAGTCATATGCCTACCCCTCTCCTGAAGTCACAAGGCATTTAAATAACTCTGTGAAAGACATTGGAAACAGCTGGAGTAGAAATCGCAGATTTTATGTCTTTCACTTTGTATGTTCAGCTGCCAAGACAAGGCAGGAACAGGATCGAGACTGTGTGAGGTTAAAATGCTCACAGTGAGCTCTTTCCTCTTGGGAGGGTTTTAAAAGCTGCCTTTCTTTCTTACTGCTTCCACAGAATACAGAGGATAAGTGAGTCAAGGCTTTCAATTTTTAGTCTATCTCTTGGTCTCTTGGTGCATTCCTAAGTGACTTAGTCAAAGAGAATATCCCATTGAAGAATCTAGACTAATGGCATTGGCTTTCCCNGCTCCCAGGTAGATTCTGTTTGATAGCTGTAACCTGAAAATATTTAAAACTACTTTCAGAATATTTTTGAGGCAAGTAGGGATACAACCTAGAAAGCTAGGAGGACAGTCTGTCTCTAAAGAGAAGTATTAGGATTGAAAATACTATAGGGTTTTAAGACACGATGAGAAAATACATATGCATGGAACAACTAGAGAGTTTGCAAGTATTGACTGCCCTAGTTAAGGGTTCTATTGCTGTGATGAAACACCATAACCAAAAGTCATGTTGGGGAGGAAAGGGTTTATTTGGCTTACACCTNCATATCACTGTTCTTCGCTGAAGGAAGTCAGGACAGGAAATCAAACAGGGTGGGAACTTGGAGGCAGGATATCAACTACCCAGAAATATAAATATGCCAGTAATATCTCACTGTGAACACTCAAACAGATAGCTTTCAATTTTGAAAATATACAAAGGCAGCATCAGAAAATGCCAAATCATGTAACTTCATAGCATATTTTATGATAAAGAGAAAATGGTCCTTGTATCTCTTTGTATAAATATTTATTTATTTATTTATTTATTTATTTATTTATTTATTTATTTATATTTGAAACAGCATCTCATTGTATAGCCCTGGCTGTTCTGAAACTCTCTGTGTAGACCAGGCTGGCCTGGAACTCACAAAGATCTACCTGCCTCTGCCTCCTAAGTACTGGGATTAAAGGTGTGTGTCAAGATGCCCAGGCACCATTCAGATTTAATAGACACAAGAAAGGTGACTTTGCTCACACATTTACAATGTATCTGGGCCTATACCAGGAGCAAGCCATATGTCAGCAAGATTCCTGAAATTTCACTCTACTTGTGATAACTTTTACATGATTTTGTTTCGTGTTCTTCCCATAATCAGTCAGAGTTAAAATCCCAACCTAGCAACTAAGTGGTTGAATGACTTCATTTAGAGAAGTGATGAGAACAGGGTAAAGATGGCAATGCAGAGAGACGAGATAAAAACCTCTGTCGGCAAGGAGAAGTTGGTTTAGAATTCATCCCATGAAAACTAACACACATTTCATCCTCTTCACCACTTCTCCTTTTTAACATTTAGAAAATCTTGCAAAGTATATACATATGTATAGAATAGTTACCTAACGAGAGACACTGGGGATGCAGCCTAAGAAAGTGACCCAAAGTACATTTGCAAATATAAATCAACACTGAGAGTATAAAAGCACAAAGTAAGGAGTGGGGCGCACATTCTTGGAGCACAAACCCAAGAAATGACACTTGGTTCAGAAATGGTTTTTCTGTCATCATTTAAATTACCAACAACCTAAGCTCTTCATTCTACATCAATAGCTGATTCCACAAATAAATGTAAGTTTTAAACATGATAATGTCAAGCCACCTCATCTGTGGGCTGGGAGGAAAAAGGCTTCCAGAACTCACTTTAACCAGAATATTTCGTGTTCAGACACCAAATCACTAGTCCTCATCTGACAAAGCTTAGAGAGTTGCAGGGTTGAGCTGTTATCATTGTTACTGTTCTTTGTCTTTCCAAGAATGCCTGCAGCAAGATTCCTCTCTGTTCTAGGATGCAAGGATTCCTGTCTTGTTCATTTAAGCTCACAGTACAACTTCTTGCTGTACTCCTAAAGTGATACCTTTTGTGGTTTCACTGCTCTTTCTTGGTAGAGTTGGAGTGGCATGGCAACATGGCAGTATTTTGAAATGAAGTCACTTTATGCACTCTATATCAATGTGTAGTTAATAAGATATTCTTTCTGGTGTTATAGAACCAGGAAGTGTACAGATCCTTTCCTCAGAAACACGCAGTATTAAAGTTGGATCAAACTGCCAATCATTTCAGATTGCTCTGTCTAGAAATCTGTATCTACACTAACATGAGTAGTAGTTATTCTGGAGCATTACAAAGGTTAGTTCTGAACAGCTTGAAAATTATTGTTCTTGTACAGAGGTAGGTGTGTATTGTGTGTGCGTGTGTGTGTGTGTGTGTGTGTGTGTGTGTGTGTGTGTGTGCTGTCTCTTATACACATCTAGATGTGTATAAGAGATGTGTGTGTGCGTGTGTGTGTGTGTGTGCGTGTGTGCGTGTGTGCGTGTGTATCACTAGGAAATGTTTAAATCTATGCAAACATACTTTGGCCATTTCCTCATGAAAGGATAAGCTAAAGTGTTTGATTCTCAACTTGTGGGTCACAACCCATTTGGCAAACCTTGACAGCAAAATAAAGTGTTGATAATTTTGACTATATAAAAATAAAAGTTAGTATCTCAATAAAACCGCTGTAAACACAGTACTTGAAACCCCTGTAGAGGAGCTGAGTTCAATTCCCAGCACTCAAGTTGAGCAGCTCGAAGCTGCCCCTAACTGCTGTGGAATCCTGACTTCTGAGGCCACCTTTACACANACATGGTGTACATATACACATGTATACTCACACACATACACATAGTTAAAAGTAACTATACTATTGTTAAGTAAAGAATATTTTCTGCTCCTACTTTTTGAGTTTCTTTATGTTTTGCACATTTATAACCTTCATCCAGTTGGGTTTTATTCTTAGACAAGATCCTGTTGATTTATCCCCATGTTTACCCTGAAACACAGACTAATGTATTTAAAAGGTCATCTCTACTTTGTAGATTTAAAATCACATGGTATCCTGTTCTAATTTCCGCACATACTGTGTCTGAACTTTCTGTTGTTTTCCACAGTTCTCATTGTCTGTTTATACATGGGCACCACAGTGATTAATTATGGAAGATTTATTGTCTATATGATGTCTACTTCCCCTGGTCACTGTTCCCTGCTTTCCATAGGTTTTTGTAGATAATTCTGCGTGTTTGTTATGTAGAGACATCCTATTACCATCTGATAGAATTTCATATATGGCTTGCTAAATTGTAGAATTAGAATTTAACTTAGGGTGCTATATACTTTTACTGTCAAAATTTCCTATTTAAAGAGTGAGAGATGCTTTATAATTTTTAAGTCTGTCTTTTTAAGTCAAATCTTTGAGCAAAACTTAAAATTTCACATGAATAGGTTTATTTTCCTGTATGTATGTATATATGTATATATGTATGCATGTATGTATTGAGACATAACCTAACTATGTCACCCTGTCTGGCCCTGAGCTCACAGAGAGTCACCTGCCTGTCCCTCTCCAGACCTGGCATTAATGTCATGTACATGACAAGCTATTTTTTCTCCTTGCATTTTTAACATGACCACTTCTCACATTGCTACAGAGTATTAATAATGCAATTATTATCTAAATAACTTTTCAATATTTTGATGAGGCTCTGTTTGTAATACAAGGAATATTCATGTATATGGTTTGACTGATTTTGCTGAATGTATGCACGCACATGTGTGTGAGTTCTTGAGCACCTGTATTCCTGTTCATGTGGAGACCAGAGTTCAATCTCTGATGTGGTTCCTCCGGACCCACCTCATCTGCTTGTTTGTTTTTTGAGGCAGCATCTCTCATTTTCCCCTTTTTATTTCTAGGACTTGTTATTATTATACATGACACTGGATTAAGCTTTCTTATATATTTTGACATTTATTGTGAGTTCCTAAGAGGGAATTATTGATTTTGAAAAGTAGTTCATATGCATTACTTAAACACTTGAAGTGATTTATGATGTCAACATTATGAAAGAATTTCAGATGCTTCTTAGTGTCCCCCTTAAAAACAATACACGATCAATTTTAAATTTGGTTAAATTGATAGAGACAAACACCATTTTTCTATATCTTTGAAAAGTCTTTCATCTACAGTTGTTTATCACATTCATTTCATTACCCAGGCTACCTGGTTTTCACATATTTTACTGCACAAATTTAACTTCAAAAGGTTAGAAAATTAGTGAAAAATAACTCAATCATTGGTTCTAAAAGACCCAAGTTATTCTCTAGAAATGTAGTAGTAATATTTGGATGCAAAGCATTTGTTCTTTTTGTCTTAACTTAAAATGTAATTTTAGTTTCTGCCTAAAATACACCCCTTAGCGCTATTCTCGACCCTTACCAGCTACAAATATTCAGGTTATTTTTGAGCTACCTCTCTTCAACTTCTGCATATAAATAACCTACAGAATTTGTCCATAGGAATTCTTTCCACTTATTCTGAATGTGAGCTCCGCCCACATATTAGAGATTGACAGTTGTCTTTCTTTTT
>LZPO01035646.1:23503-45211 GCA_001675575.1 Neotoma lepida | reverse complement strand
AAAAAGAAAAACCAGCTCATGCACTAGGGATGGATCCTGATCCCACCACAGTTCAAGCTAAACCCCTGTCTCCAGTCTCCAGAGGGCCTAGTCCAGCACCATGGGGACTCCACTGCTATTGGTCTATAGTTCATGCGTTTCCACTAGTTTGACAGATCATTTCAGTAGATTTTCCAGTTAAGTTCTCCATGTCCCTTGCTCATACAATTTTTTCTCTCTCACAACTGGACTCCTGGTGTTCAGGTTGGCACCCAGTTATGGATCTCTGAATCTGTTTCCATATGTTTCTGGGAGAGGGCTCCTGGGGGCTCCTCAGCTATTGGTTGACAGTTCATGCATCTCCACTAGTTTGGCTGGCCATCTCTGTATATCTTCCCATCATGATCCCATTGTCCCTTGCTCACAGAAGCCCCTCTCTCTTCTATCANNTGGACTCCTGGAGCTCGGCCTGGAGCCTGGCTGTGGATCTCCGCATCTGCCTCCATCAGTCTCTGGATCAGGGCTCTGTGTTAACAGATAGGGTATTCATCCATGTGAATACTCACTGGAGTATGTCAGTACAGGCTCCCTCTAGATTTCTTCCCGTAGTCTAAGATGGGGTCATCCTTGCGTATTCCTGGGAACCTCACTAGCATTCTGTTTCTCCCTATTCCCATGATGTCTTCATTTATCATGGTATCTCTTTCCTTGCTCTCTTACTGTGTCCCTGTTCCTACTCGAACCTTCCGTTCCCCTGTGCTCACATTCTCCATCTTGTTGCTCTCTATTCCTCCCCCTCACTCCCAGTCTGCCCATGTGGATTTCATCCAGTTCTCCCTCACTGGGCAGTCTATGCAAGACTGGATTTTTTAAAATCAGTTTTTTAAATTGAAAATATATTCTTCTCTCATACAATACATTCCGATTACAGTTTCCTCTTCCTTCACTTCTCCCAACAACCCTCCTCAACCCCTCTCCCCCAGATCCACTCTCCCTCCCTTTCCTCTTTAGAAAATAGTAGGCCTCTAAGAGACAATATCAAACAGGACAAAACCAGGTACAAAAGACAAGACAAAGCCCTCATATTGAGGCTGGACAAGGCAACTGAGTAGGGGGAAAAGAGTCACAAGATTAGGTAAAAGAGTCAGAGATACATCTGCTCTGACTGGTAGGAGTCCCACAAAAACACCAAGGTAACAGCCGTAACATATAAGGAGAGAATCTTGTACAGACCCATGCAGGCCCCATGCTTGTTCAGTTTCTATGAGCTCATGTGAGCCCTGCTTGGTTGATTTGGTGGGCCATGTTCTCCTGATATCTTCCATTCCCTCTGACTCCTACAATCTTTCCTGTCCCTCTTCCCACAGGATTCCTCAATCGCCAAGGGGAGGGAACCAATGGAGATCCCCAATTTAGACTCTGTTTGCACAATGTCTGGCTGTGGGTCTCCGCATCCACTCCCATCTACTGCTGGAAGAAGCCTCTCTGATCTATCAGTATAGCAGAATATCATTAGAAATAACTTTCGTTTTTCAAGTCCTATTTAGTTCTACCCTAGGTCTCTGGGCTATCCAGTTTCCAATTCCTGGCCATCAATGCAGTGTCCAGCATGGGCTCCCTTTTGAGTGGTGGGCCTCAAGTTAAACCAAACATTGGTTGGCCACTCCCACAAGTTCTGTACCACCATTGCCCCAGTATGTCTTGTAGGCAGGACAGATTGTAGGCCATTGGTTTTGTGGATATTAACTGTTATGTAAATGATAATCAAGCTACAATTCACAGATTCAGAGAGGTTAGGTAAAGAGGAGGGCTCTAGGGGTGACAAATTGACCTCCCTGGGAAGAGGAAATAGAATAAATTTTGTGGGTGGACTGGGGGTGGAGGTGGTGTGAGCCAGAGGGATCAGACGGTGGGGAAGTGGAGGAAGAAAGTGCTGGGAGGGACTGCTGGGATTAGGAAGCATTGGAAGTGTGTGTGTGTGTGTGTGTGTGTGTGTGTGTGTGTGTGTGTAAACCTGGTGCAGTGGACACTTCCTAGAATCTATGAGGGTGACTCCTAGTGAAGACAGTGGAGGATAGTGTGTCTGAACTGGCCAGCTTTTGTAACAAGGCAAGGCTACCAGTGGTGGGACTGGATTGCATTTGGGTAAGTGTTGGCTGAGGGAGTCTCTTGAAGATTCCCAAACAACCCAGACTGATGCTATGATAGAAGAAGGCTACTTTCTGAAAAATGACAGCAGGGCCCAACTACCAAAGACAACATCTACACAGCTCACTGAATGTAGAGAGGTTGAGCTGGTGCCTTCATGAAGACTTCACTCCTATGTTCTAGTCTCTTTGGCACAGGAAGATATTCAGCAGGCTATGGAAAGAAATATTGCATTTTAATGTTCAAATTATTGTAACTATTATTTGTGGATAGTAATTTGATTTGCCCTATTATCTTTGTATTACAACAACTTCCAGTTTGGAGAAATGAATGGAAAATCACATTTGGGAGGAAATCAGATTAACAATGTAATATCATTTTAAATTCTTTTGTAACAGCATTGCCCTTTCCCTGTACGACAAATATTATTAGTTATGGTGGTACAATCAAGAGGTGATAATTGACTCCATAATTGATTCTATAAATTTTATAGACATAATAAAATCTCATTTCTTAAAAAATAAATAAAAATTATTATTGTATGCATGTGTGTACATCTGTGGCAGGGGTTGGGTAGAGTGGAGGGCATGAGTGCTACAGTTTGTATGAAGGTCAAAGGACAACTTTGTGAAATCAGTTCTCTTCTTCCATGTTTATATAGGTTCTGAGGATTGAACTCAGGACCACATGCTAGTACCCCTATTCACTGAGGTCACCTTTCCAGTCCCAAAGTCTCATGTTTTAATTTTAGTAACAGAAAAGAAAAAGGGATTCCATAAAATTCCTTCTGTAATATAGACCATCTACTTATCCCTGGCAAAATTGAGTATTATTTAGTATTTCTTTTATCTTGACTAAATGTACCATAGGATACTTTGAAGACCAATTTCATCAGGAAAAACAGACCCAGTGCTCTCTAAGTTTACAAGCCTCTTTTCTGAATGTCATTTTGTCTTTCTGTTCTGTTTTTGAACATCAATCCTTTTCATAAGGTGGGTCTCCCTCCCTCCCTCCCTTTCTTTCATTGTTTTATAATTACTAGTTTATTACCTACACCCCAGAGAGGTCTTGCTTTGGCTATAGGCTTTGTTTGATTTTGCTAACAACAACAACAATAGCAACATGAATGCTATTACTGTTGGAGACTGATGGTTTTCTGTAATTTGGATAGTAAGAGTCAACTCCAAATCATGGACATCCCTAACAAGAGCTAATAATATCAGTTACTCCAAGGTAAACAGAAATCTGAGTATTCCACAGGGCTTCTGAGAGCCTGTTATTTTTTGTATCTTAACTTTAAAGATTTTAAAGGCTACACAGGAATCCAACTGATTTGACATAGCTAAGGCTTTTCCCCCTTTCTTAGTAGATTTAGAACACAAGATATCCCCCAAAATGGAGTTTGCTTTGGAAGATTTAAAATAGGTCTTTGTCAGTCTAAAAACTGGATTAATTTTATAAATGAAACTAAATACCAAGAGAAGGTAATGAAAAATTTGAATTATTTTTAAACATAAAGACTAGGTTCAAGTGAAGTAGGAGTGCAGGGTATGCAAACAAGATTCATGAGAAGACATAACCATCCTCATTTGTAATTTATAATACAATCTTCATTAATACTTAAATCAGAATTATTACTCTCATTAGGAATATATACTAAGGTAAATTCCAAATACATCAGACAATTAAAAAAAATCTAAGCACAAAAGGGTACATGAAATGTGTTACAAGGAACGAGAACTAATAGAAATAAAAACATGATGTCAAAGGTATGGCTGAACATGATTGTCATCCATCTTTTCTGAAGCTCATGTGGCAGTGTCCTTAGAAGCTGACACAAGTTTGAGATGGGTTAGGCATTCCCTACAGGCTTCTTTCCTTGGAGGATGGACAGAAGCGTCTGTGAACTGTCTTTTCTAATTGATGGAATAACCTGTCTTAGCATTTGCTGGTTTAATTCTTTGTTTCCCCATCCTTCACTCAGGAAAGACCGCCATATAACCAGCTCTGAATTTGCATTGTCAATTAAAAAAACAATCCCTTATAGTAAGTAGTGTGTAATGTTTTCTTTTAGTAGAGATGACCCATACAGTTCTTTGCATATTTTCATTGGATGTTCAAGAATTATTTTATAAGGGATGTTTGATGTTTTCCAAGTGGGAGAGATTTAGAAGAACAAATACATGGTAATATCTTTGGCCAAGGGAGACAAAGGTTGTTGTCAATAGTGAAAATTAATTTCTACTGATATTTGTTTATCTACTCAGCAATCTAGAGAATTGAAGATTCATTATAGGCACAATGAAAAATCTGTACAGTCGCTCAGATGTTCCAAATAGATTAAAATATTCATTCAGCAAAGTAAGTTTCACAATCACCATGTAATTTAGAAGGAAGGTCCCAAGTATAGGAATAATTATTTTCAATGGAACTTCTCCTACTGCCTACTGCCTACTCCCATTTTAACAATGGAAGGTTTCAAAATAGTGGGAAAACATACAAATAGAGCATTTTACAACATCTTCAGATCTTCATGTTGGAAGTCTACCTATCAAACTTAAGCACGAGGTTTCGAGTTACCTACCCAGCAAAGGGATATAACTTCAAATCCTTGATCTGCAAATTTTGTTTTGTTACTTTGTTTTTGTGAATTTAAAACATTCTTCTGGAACTTTGCAGGCCCAGAACTAGGTTTAAGTGTTGGCCCATTCCAACATCCACCCCATCTGTGATCTGCTGGAGCACAGGTGTGTGTGTGTGGGGGGACAGTTCTGCAGACCCAGGACTACAGGATCTCCATGACACAGGGCAGCAACAGGATGTCCAGGAGAGGTCCCAGTGAGGGCCCAGTGTCTATAGTGTAGCAGAGACCAGGGGCCTTGAACCAAACCAATGATTCTTTGAGATGAGCATCTGCATGTAAAGATGTATGGATAAAGAGATTTACTGCGTGACTCACTGTGTTACACTGCAGCTTCCATGATGAGATTTTCTCTTTCTTCTTCTTTTTTTCTTTTTTTCCTTAAATTTTATTTTGTTTTATTTTTAGGGGGGGGGAGGTTGCGGGACAGAGGGCAGATGTGAGAGGAAGGAATATGGATGGGATCAGGATGCATGAGAAAACATTCTGCTGGAAGTAGAAAGTTAGATTTCCTGTCTTTGTTAGTGTATTTAATCTTAACCTAAGGATGTTACAATAGCTTTTAATTATAGTGAACTTGTTCTTATATACATTTCTTTTAAGTTTTATTTTTTACAAGCCTTTAGCTTTCTTGTCTTGTCCTTATCTGTTTGTTTCCATTTTGGAGTAATTCTTTACTTTAAAAAATTATTTTCTTGGCAGCTGGAGAGATGGTTAATCGATTAAGAGCACTGCTATTCCAAAGGAGTCAGGTTCAATTCCCAACACCCACGTGGCAGCTCACAATTATCAGTAACTCCAGTTCCAGGATCAAACATCCTTACACAGACATACATGCAGGCAAAACACCAATGCACTTAAAAATGAAATAAAAAAATTGAAAAGTTCTTTTCTTTTCTGTGTATGAGTGTTTTGCCTACGTGTGTGTCTGTGTGCCAAATGAATGTGAGGTGCCCACAGAGGACATACCAGGGCATCAGATCCCCTTGAACTGAAATTATAGTTGGCTCTGAGTGCTAGAAATTGAACACAGGTCCTCTGGAAGAGCATCAAGTGCTTTTGATGCTCTGAGCCATCTCTCCAGTTTTTTATTCTTTTAAATTCTTTAATTTTATGATAAAATTAATTTACAGTCTAAAGTCTTTCCTTATCAAAAAATTCCTTTCATTTTAACCATTTTTTTAAAAGTGTAGTCCATCCATACTTGTACCTTTTTATGTCTTTCTTTTTTAAAAAATATTATTATTTTTATATCCTTCTTATATTTGATAGTTCCTGTGTCCTTACTTTTCCTTTATACAATTTCTGAACTTAGACAAAACTTGCTGTGTATGTGCCTGTATGAATATGCATATATGATGTTTGTGCATGTATGTGTGTTTGCATGTGCATGAGTGTGGGGGCCAGACATTGAGGTCAGGTGTTTTCCTCAATCACTCTCCACTGTGTTTACTGAGGCAGGATCTCTCACTGAACCCCTACACCTGCAGCTCGCTGATTGAGTGAGTCTAGCTGGCTTGCTTGTCTGGGGGATTCCCTGTGTCGGTCTTCCAAGTGCTAGGGTTACAGGTGGACTGTCACACACTGATCCAGACACTGGTCCCCATGCTTGCATGAAAAGTACCTTATCCATTGAACCATCTCTCCAGCCCAAAAGAAACTATTTTTTTTTTTTTTAGCAAAACAAAATTACTTCATATTTGGATGAAAGCTCAGGAACCTGTATCTGAAGAGTCAGCAAATTTTGTTAATGGTCACAGAGGTATTTCTGTTGTTTCTTTAATCACAAATGTAAATGAACTACTTGTTTAAGATTCAAGTTTGACTCTAACAAGAACTTAGAAGCAGGCTTTCTTCAAATGCACGGACTTCTCATTAGGACCTGGAAGGCACCCCTAAACAGGCTAAAAGTCTGACATTTCTTCTTTAATTTTGTGGTCTCCTGTAATTTGGGTCAGATTTCTACCTGACTCTGAATAGTCATGCTAGGTCAGCAGGACTATCTCTCTGTCCAAGCTATTTCATGCACTGTCAAGTTAGATCCCAAACCTGCTCCCACCCTGGTTGTGGAATATTATTTTAAGATGTGTTACATTTGTTTGTGCTGTGGAACATTTGTTTAATGATGCAAAGATGTGTTGCATTCTTTTATGTTGCATTTGTTTAACNCTGTGAAGCTGTGNTACTNTGCCTGNCTAAAACACCTGATGGTCTAATAAAGAGCTGAATGGCCAATATTGAGGAAAGAGAAAGGATAGGCAGGGCTGGCAGGCAGAGAGAATAAATAGAAGGAGAAATCCTGGAGAAAAGAAAAAGAAAGGGGTGAGTTCTATAGCTGAAAGGCCTAGAATCTAGTGTAGTCATTGACCGATAGCATAGAGGTCAGCAGGCCATAAAGTACCTGTGACTGCCCTAAGGATGGGTAATGGTCTAGGGAGGAAACAGTCTGGGATTATCAGTCTAGGGAATTTGGGTGAGGTCTGCCTCTATAGCAAAAGGTGGACGAGTTCTTCCTCCACAGATAGCAAAAAGGTCACCAAGTTCTGAACAAAATCCATTCTCAGCTTTCTGGATGGAATGCAGGTATTTGATTTTATCTCCTCCATTAAGCAGACACCCCTTCATGATGAACACTCCTGATTCTCTTAGTGCTTCTCTGTGAGAACAAGGACCTCTGTGCCCCCAACACCAGAGCATCCTGAGATGACTCCGGAAACCTCAGGAAGTGTTCAGCGCAGTTTGGTGCAGGGAGTATAGATAGCCTCAAGATCCCTTCTCCTTCTAGGCACTACTGTTAAACAAGTCCTAACAAATGTTCCTTCCACACAGAATTTTGTTCTGCTTGGGAATTACTAAGAAAAAAGAGAAGGTGGCAGGAATGAAAGAACCAAGAAAAGTCAAGACTGGAGAAGGACAGCTGTGCAATGTGAAGTTAGTTCTGACACAACCTCTAAAATTGCTTTTCAGTATTGATTTTATTATTTGTTTATAATTGTGTGTTATATGTGTGTGTAAGTAGTGCACATGTGTGCAAGTGCCCACAGAAGCAGGAAGAGGCAGTTGAATTCCTTGGTGCTGGAGTTACAGGCAGTTGTGAGCTACCTAGGGTGTGCTGAGAACCTCACTCTGGTCCTCTGGGAGAGCAGCGCATGCTCTTAACCCTAGTGCCACCTCGCCAGCCCTATGCTTTCTTATTCTTTAATATGTTGTTCTTTTGCTACAATTTCCAAGTTTTTCTATTTTTGAAATCAGCAATANAATTCTCTTTCCTTACATGGTTTTAAATTCCAATTAAAGTAGGATGTTTATTTATGATCTTTAGTTTTATTAACTAGAACTTCTTGATTAGAGTGCACTAAAACCGTGGATATCAAACATCCCTCATTTTTACTAAATCTTACATATTAAGCTCCTTTATTTATCAAACAAAAAATAGGATGGAGTACCAGTGGCTATTTTGGTCCAGATGCATCTTGTATCTTTAATTTCTATTTCCCATTTTGCTGTCTCTGTCTTTTCTGGAACCTGCCACCTCCTATGTTGGCTGGAGCCATTTGTGTTTTGGGTCAGATGTTTGTGCTGCTCATGGGAGTTGCTCCTTTGTGTCTCATTCCCAGTTTTGTTCTTCCTACTGTGTGTCAGGTTTATCCTGCATGTGTGTGGGAACACGAGAGGGCTTAAGATACTTGATCAGCCAGTCCATTTATATGTCTTACTGGCTTTACCAGTAACGTTTCTTCTCACCTAGGAATGGGGTATGTTGTCTTGGGCTGCTCCATGAAAAATTCCACATACTGGGGAGTTCTGACATCACCTTGTTGGGCTGGAGGGAACTAGTGTTTCTGAAGTTAAGTATCCCTATGTGTGGTGATATATTGTGTCCCTAGTAAATTGTGTATCCTAATCAAACTTATCTGAGGGTTAGAGAATAGAACAGCCACTAGATTAGACACAGGCCAGAAAATGGTATGGTAGTACATGCCTTTTAATCCTGTCACTTGGGAGGCAGAGATCCCTCTGGATTTCTGAGTTCAAGGCCACACTGGAAATAGCCAGGCATGGTGACACATCTTTAATCCCAGCACTTGAGATCTCATGTCTTGCTTGGGAAAGACACATGCCTTTAATCCCAGGAAGTGATGGCAGGAAGCAGAAAGATGTATAAGGTGTGAGGACCAGGAACTAGAGGCTTTTAAGCTTTTAGGCTTTTGAGCAGCAGCTCAGCTGAGATTCATTCCAGTGAGGACACAGAGGCTTCCAGTCTGAGGAAACAAGATCAGCTGAGGAGTTGGCCAGGTGAGGTTTACTGTGGCTTGTTCTGTCTCTCTTATCTTTCAGAATTTACCCCAATATCTGGCCCCGAGTTCTTTATTAATAAGACCATCTAAGATTTGTGTTACATCAAGCACTTATATTATCTCACACTAACAGAGGGAAGGGTCCAACAAGTAGGAAAATACACTTGACCAGGAATGAGCTATTCAAGGATTGGTCAGAGTGAAAGGTGGAGTGTTAGTGATCAAATGCCCTGGCCAAATCCTCCGGAAACAAACAAATGATTGGAAGCAGATAAGGGCACCCAACAAAAAGCTCAGAATAAATTAATGGATCATTGGCCAGAAATAACTCACCAACATCCATTTGATGAGGCAATGGGAACTGTGGGGCACACACATATGGGTGAGAGTAGATTGTCCTCTAGTGCCCCATGTTGGGCCACCAAAATTGGTGATAAAAGATAAAAAACACAGTTTTCCCTTGAAAGTGAATAGGAGAATTTACTTTAACTCAAATATGTGTGATCATGACCCAGGAACAGGTTGCCCCAAATAACATATTTTAATGTGGAAGTGGTTACAGAATGAAAATATCCTCTTGAGATATCTCCCAAATATACTGGAGGGGATATCCAATAGACAAGTTATGGCAAAACAGGAAAACCTCTGCTATAGTTTTCAGATACTCTCTGATGATATTCTTAACTTCTGGGTTGGTAGAAGGTAGTGGTTTGCTAATAACACATTCCAAAAATCTTGGTCGACAGCTGGCATGATCTTAGATCAGGTATAGAGGTAGGACAATGAACAATTTTAAGCAGACTAAAGCTAAAGACTAAAGACTAAAACCTTGGTTGTCCAAGGTCTTTATTTTATTTTTTATCTATCTATCTGTCTGTCTGTCTATCTATCTATCTATCTATCTATCTATCTATCTATCTATCTATCTATCTATCTATCTATCTGTCTATCCACCCATCCATCCATCCACCCACCCATCTATCTATCTATCTATCTATCTATCTATCTATCTATCTATCTATCTATCTATCTATCCATCCATCCATCCATCCATCCATCCATCCATCCATCTATCTATCCATCTATCCATCTATCCATCTATCATCTATCATCTAGCTAGCTAGCTATTATTTATTTATTTTATTTATTTGGTTTTGAGACAGGGTTTCTCTATGTAGTCCTGGCCATCCTGGAACTCACTCTATAGACCAGACTGACCTTGAACTCAGAGATCCGCCTGTCTGCCTCCTAAGTGCTGGAGTTAAAGGTGGCAAAGATAATTTGTCTCTGGATCGATAACATTCCAGTTCTCCATAGTCACAATATTCTGAACAGTTAACCTTGTAGCCTCTTTAACATACATGTAGATTATTTTCGTTGTTTATAGGGTGAATGTGATAAGAAAGAAATAAAGTTTTTCTCTTTAGCTAGGCTGCTTTCATAAGTATTCATTGTGAATCTTAGTTGACCTAGGAGTATTGAGCTTTGAGATTGCTACAGTAGTCTGTGCTTCTTTGTGCTTTCCGGTAGCTTATCAAGTGATGAGCTCTGGCCAGTAGCAGTCACATTACAATACTGTACTGTGTTTCCAAGAATTATAAAGAAAACACTGCAACTTTTTAATTATTAATGAGCAAATTAATATTCATAATCTTGTTACAAGGACCCAAAACATGGTTAGGTTCTTTTAAAGTTATTTTCTCCTGCAGTAAAGCAATTAGATTACTCAAAAGTAATTTCGTACAAGGCCTAAGTTTATCCTGATAGTGTCCTCCATACAGATTTGTGATGTGCATTAAAACTCCACAAAATGCTTCATATTTACCGTACAAAATCTTAATGCATGTTTTCAGCAGTAGGTTCCACTTCTACAGAGTCTAATGAATAAATAAATTCTTTATTGACTTTGGCTCAAATGGCAAGGCTATGTGACCTGGGGAATAACCAAACGTTGGCAGAACAAAAGTGAAAAATCAATAGCGATTGATTATTTAAACTTGGAATTTCAGGGCACTCAGAGAGGATTTATTCTAAGCCAAGCCCCAGTAGGAACACTCTTTGAATCTATCTGATTTGTAAACTGTCTCCAATACTTCATCCTACACAGTTAATTTGCAATGAGAATTGCTGCTTCAAATGTGGGGACCTAAATTTNTTGATGAATTTTATATAGTTCTTGTGATTTATTTTCATTGGTATGTACATTACTGTCTACCCTGCTCCCACTAGTTTTATCTTCTGAGTTCTGGGTCTTCTCTTCAGAACTTTATCCATTGTTCCATTGTGATTCTTTTTCTTTTTCTTTTCTTTTTTTTTTTTAAATTAGGAGCAGCTAGAAAGCCCTTCAGGACTCCTTCAACTCTGTGGTGTTGTCATATTGAATCTCTGGGAAGAGGATTGTCCAGCTGATTTCATCCATTTAATTGAAAGCCAAGAGGGACTCAACTGGAAAGCAGTGAACTATGCCTTTTGTGTTTGCACCTGCTTTTGGGGAGGGCATACCCAAAGTCACAATACTCCCAGAAACAGAATAGTTGACAGATACTTAAGGTGATTAAAGGGATGATTGCGAACTGGCACATTCTCTCCAAGAAATTATGTTTATGTTTATAATACCACACATAGAACTTGGCAGGCCTTGGAAATCTGGCTAGACAGCCAAAGTTAGTAGGACTTGTGTTTCTTGGGAGTGTGTTTCTCTAAGACATTGAGACCAGTTGATGAGCTATTAAATTTTCCAAGGTGTTACCTCCTTAAATTTTCCATAAACCCAGTGGACCCCAAGAATGTCATCATCATCATCATCATCATCATCATCATCATCATCATCATCATTATTATCACCATCATCTTCATCATCATGACATCATCTTGTGTTGGGGGGTATATAGTATGTGAAGTGAGTAAAGTGAGTGAAGGCTTACATGTGACATGGTGTATGTGTGGCAATCAAAGGACAGTTTATTGGAGTAGTTTCTGTACTTCCACCTTTATGTGGTTTCTAGGGATTGAACTCAGGTCCTGAGGCTCCAACTGCAAATGCCTTTACCTACTGAGCCATCTCACCATCCCCTCAAACACCAATTCTAAAAACTGGAGATGTTTGGTTTATGATACCAGTAACCCACACTTGTAAATATTTTAGTTTTAGCATGGACACAAAATATTATGTATGAAAGAATTTGAAATTGAAAATGCCCAAATAAATTAGCTAGCTTCTCATATTCATGTTTATGTTCTTTTTCTCAAAGAGAATCTGTTTGTTAATATTATATTGAGTGACTTATATAATTCTAAAAAGTCTAATCATTTTTATGGACTTTATTTAGTATTTCCATTTAAAATGTTTCAACTAATTTATCCATAAGATATTTTGTTGGCTCAGCAGAACCTGAGAACCTGAATTCAATCAACTTCATTTTAATTCCCAGTGCCCACATGGTGGAAGGAAAGAACCGATTCCGGCAAGATGTTCTCTGACATTCACACATGCACCAAGGCATGTGGTGTGCACTGGCACAAAAGCACTAAGTAAATGTTTTTTAAAAAAGGTATTTTATCAAGACAAATGATAGCTAAGCTATGTGCTGGCCCTCTAAGAATACCTTATAAAAGAAAATAGCTCACAAACTACAAGAAAAATTCATTCATAGATGGTACTAGACTTACAATTATTATAAGGAGTATAGGGGTCTGTAGAGTTTTAGCACATTTTTGTGTGACCTTGTAAATTAATTATAAAAGTCAATTAGAAGCTGATTAATTACAAATAGCTTATTGAGGCAGGTAGATTATATTGTGCTACATGTGTAATTAACCTTTAATAAATCTAGACTAATATTGTAGAGGAAATGAATCTTAGAATTCAAGCTTCTCCTTGGTAGTTTTTGAGTATTTTACCCAACATCATTAATGAAATAATTTAATTGATTTTTTCCAGTTATCTTTCCTACCATCCATTTAATAAAATCTCTCTTTTTTGCCCTCATACTTCTGTGCCCTTGACCATACTCCTCTGTGAATTCTTTCCCCCACTTAAAAATTCCAAAATATTTAAAATGCTATCTTCTTCAGGAAAAATCTTCTTAAATTCTTAAATAAGGTAAAAACATCCTTTGTTTCCTACCACCATTATGGCCTTTACCCAACTCTGCTGCCATCTCTCACTTCCTCCATAAATAATTCTTGTGACTAGAAACAGTAGAATTAAGTCTTACNATTTTAGATCCTAGCATGTAGTACTCTTTCAAGAAATATTTTCTCATTTGATATGTAGATGAATGAATGATATTTAATTGGGCTAGAAGAAACACCCAGAGTATGATATAAGCGAAAACTGAACAAGAGTTTTTATCTATTTTATTTGGAGACAGAGTCTTATGTATTCCATAAGGGCTGGCCTCAAACTCACTTGGTTTATGCTAGGGAACTAACATAGGGCTTTGTGTATGCTAGCAAATGTTCTACCAACTGAGCTACATTTTAACCTTAAAAATGGAGAGTAGGAGTACGAGCTTTTTACATAAAAAGCAAGTACTGACACAAATGAGCTATTACCAAAACAACTACAATTCTCTAATGTCTTAGAATTAAAAAAAATATTGGGTAATAGTAAGCCCAATGAGGTCAACTTGGAGACAAGTGTGAAGAAGTAAATTTTTTCTTTGCATAGGGAGAGTGTTGATAGGATTATGGAAAACAAACCTTAATCTGCTCAAGTTCTGTGTGCATCATGCTGTTGGAGGTTATGTATTTTGTCATGCTCAGAGCCTTTAAACAAAGAATAAACATGTTTAAAATAGTAGAACTCACATTTCTTGGAAAATACTAATTGTTTACCACTATCCTTGCATCTTGATAATTGGAATAAAGCCAAGAGATTTTTCAGATNTCCATAAATTATTGATCTTTTAATATAACCCTAAGTGGGCTAAGACTAAAACATTTGAGTTTTCTTTCATTGGGAAATGGCTGGGGGCCTGTTCCTTCTATACTCATTGTTTGAAAGTAAAAACATAGGGGCTGGAGAGATGGCTCAGTGGTTAGGGCACTTGTTCTTGTAGAGGACCCGGGCTTTATTCCCAGAACCCATGGTTCACAACTATCCAGAACTCCAGTTCCAGGGTATGCAATGTCCCCTTCTGACCTCTGTGGGCACCAAGCACAGATGTGCTGCNCAGACATACATGTAAGCAGAACACTCACGCACATAAAATAAAAGAAATCAATCTAAAATAGAAAGTCAAAACAGAAAAAGAAATGTATAAGTGCACCTACACNCTGTGATTTGGGTTGATGCATTTGTTCATAGAACAGATAGTAAGACTAAAAATTACTGATCTGAGCTTATTTGCCCTTCGGTTGCTGTTTACTTCCTTGACTGGAAGGGATTTTTTTTCAGAGTTGGTAGAGTTATTCTGACTATTCACACATTTCAATTTTGAGCATTAAGCTTTTAATCAGTATTCTGACAGGGTTAGTATTTTCACAGAACACAGTTCTCGGTAAATTTCACAGAATGAGGCTTCTCAATGAATGTTTGAAAATACAGCCTTACTGAAAAGGTTCGACAGGATAGTGATAAATTTGCTGCTACTCATGTTGTCTCTTAAGCAGCACTGGCTTCTAGATCAAGTTTTTTTTTTTTTTCTGAAACATTTAAATATATATTTATGATTTATTTGTATGTTTACATTCAATCAAATAATAAATTTCTTCAAATATTCTGAAATAATAAGAGATACTTATGTGGTAACTATGATTTCTAATAGAAAGATAAATGTAACTAAGAGAAATCTCAAGAATTTTGAAAAATGATCTGTATGTCACTCAGTAGGAAGTAACTGATGTTCCAGGTGAAAAGGAATTTTATGGACCTAGGCTTGGGACAAAGGCTTGTAATCTCAGATGTCCATTAGGTGAAGGCAGGAGAGTCACAAGTTCAAAGCCTGCCTGGAATAGAGAGTTTAAAGTCAGTTTGGGCCACTCAGGGAGACCCTGTCTCAAAGCAACAAATTGAAATGTCTGAGGGTATAGCTCTGCACATGAGCTCCTGGGTTTAAACTGTAGCATTTAAAAAATATTTTAGGGAACATTTCAAAAGATCATGTACACACACAAATACGTGAAGTTATATAGGGGGTATTCATGAGTTACCGCTAGTTGAATCAAAATTTCAAACTCCAAAGAAAGTATTTATGTCTAAGAACTGTACTGAGGCAGTATGACCTGAAGACTTTCAAATCAGAAAGTCAAGACAAAAGGAGCTGCAACCTAGAACTGGAGGATGTTGTGCTGTGGAGCAGTTAATGGCTTAAGTTTTCCTTCAACTCTATGAACAGTTCTAATATGTAAGGTTCTGATTTATCTGCTGATTACTGTGTTTTGTTACAAGTTAATCTGTTATAGAACTATGGAATATTGGAGGTTTTGCTTTTGAAATAAAGCTAATAAATTAGTCCTTTAAAGGACACATTACAGATGCATTCTTTTACAATGTTTTAAAAATGGAAATGTAATTGCATCGTTCTCTGGGGAAGCAGAGGAGCTAGTGTACTGATTGTACTGATCTCCATAGCTACTTTGGTATCTAGCCACCTCTTTAGAAAAAGAGTGTGCGGGGAGATGGATATTTTAATAGAGACTATTGCTAATAGGAAGTGCAAAAAAAGATAATTGAGATTAAACGTTATAGATATATAGTCATCTACTTAACTGTTTATTAACTATCTAATTCTGCCAGACAATAGAATTGGGTGTATTAACAGTGGACTAAATAATCACTTTTTCATTTTGTTTTACTGTGCAGAAACAGACAGCAACAGCAACAATAATAAAAAGCAATTATTATTACTATATTAATATAGAAAATATAATATTAACAATAAAAATAATCTATATCTGTCAAAGTGTGAAAAGTGTGAGGAAAAGCCCGCACAGTTGATAGGTCATTCTGTGGATGCCGTTTTAGACAGTTGATAGGTAGTTTTAGGATGCTGTCTTAGGCAGTAGATAGGTAGTTCTGGGATGCATCTCATGCAGAATGATCAGGAACAACATTTAAATGTGGCCAAATTTAAAGAAAGACCTGAATGAAGTGAGAGAGCAAGCCATGTGGTTCTACCAGGGATGAATAGAAATGAAAACATTGCAATTTATAAAATGCTTCGCAAGTGTGTAATTTCACTCAAATTCTATACAACTACACACACACACACACTTTTTAATCTTGTGGAAAAAGTCACTTGATCACTTGGCCTGGTAAATAAATAGAGGTGTTATTTGTGCGAAAATCAAGTACTGTTAGTTCAGGTTAGTTCAGTAAAAATGCTACCACTTGGCAGGCAAAGAAGCATTTTTGCAGCTCCTTTCCCAAAGCATAAGTCATCTGGTTAGTCCAATGGGGAAGAGAATTCTTGGATATTCCAGGTTTGGATACTTACTGAGGAGTGTGCATAGTACAATGTTGATCCATGGGACTGCAAGCCTTGACTCTGCCTCACAGGTATGGATACCACAGTCCTTAGAACAAATGTCATCTGCTCTTTTGGTGAGGTGAATAAGTTTGGCTTTTACATTTTAAGTGTGCTTAAAACAATCAAATGAACATTGTATGGAGTTAAAATTTCATAGTCCATGAATAAAGTTTTTCTGGAACACAGTCATATAGACTTTGTAAAAAAAAAAAGCCTCATGTTATAGCAACAGATATTTAAGAGTTTTAACACACCATGTGGCCTGCAAAGCTAAAAGCTTACTAGCTTCCAATTCTCAGAAAACCAATTATTGACCCCTACTCCAGATGCAAGTGCTTAGCTTTATGGCCTACGACATATCTGTTTTCTTTGGTTTTAGAAATCATTTACTATCATCCTTAAGTGTTAGGGATCTAGACAAAGAGCCATTCTAGACTCTTTTTTCCCCACTAACCCTTCTGTATTCAATTTGTTCACACGTCCTGTAGAGATTGTAGCCAAACATTGTGAATCCAATATTTTTCCTCCTAAACCAGCCTGTCTGAGAGGCTGGATGTGAAAACAGACATGGCTGGACCACATATAAACACAGAATGTTGATCATGATCTGAAGCAACCTGCTCAAGAAACCCATCACCTTGTCTGTGAAGAGATAGTCCAGGTAGACTCTCTGCTATGTTAGACTGGAAGGAAATCAGGTGATTGTCTCTAATAACAACCCAGGAAGCTGAACCACAGCTTCTGTAATAATTGCCCTTGAGCAATCAGAAGTTGATTCATCATCTTCTGTGATTTTTGTTTTTCCATATATGACAATCTTGAGAAAGCTGATGTACATCCATAACCCATCCCATAGGCTATTTAGTTCCAAGTTTGCATNCATTCAGTTTCCTACGCCCAAAGCCCCCGGTCAATGACAAACCTAAAGCTTCCCCTTCTTTCTACTTGTAAAGCTTCCCCACTCCTCTGCCAAGACACAAATGGCAGTAGGTGACTCAGTCACTATACTAAACTGTGAATAAATAGCCTTTGCTCTTCTCAAATGGGTTCTCTGTATATTTCTAGGCACTCCAGAGCAAGCTACCTTCAGCTCCTGCCTCCACAGTGTAGAACTTGCAAAGTGTGCCTTTCTGCCCTTTATGCNTCTTGTCTTTTGCCTCCTTACACTTTGCCACCAGAAGACAAGTGATTACTTTGAAATCATAAATTTGACCATATCAGGCCTGGACAAGGGATTCAAACCATAGCATTGTACTTAGAAGAAAGTCCCCATCCCCATGTAAGCTTACATATCCTATGGGGTCCTTTCCAACCCCCCCTCTTAGACTTCACTTCTCCAATTTTTCTCCTTCATTGAGGATGTCTTAAAATCACCTTCTACTGTGCCATTGAGTTATGGCTCAGACCTTGAAGTCAGCTCTGGAAAGAGAGAATTCCATGAGATCATTCCAAGCCACCCACCCCAAATCATTTCATTCCATGCCAGCCACAACCCTCCCCTTCTTGCTATTTTCCCACACTCACCAGTATCTTTATTCATTTTTGACTTATTTTCTGTTTTCTTTCTACTTGAAGTATTCTGTTAGAGTAAAAACTCTGACATCTTGTCAACAAGATGTCAACAAGACAACAGGAAGATGATGTCATTTTCTCTATTTCTCTTTTAGTTTTCAGTTTCTCACAAACTCTGAAAGGGGGAAGAATGTTATTGATAGGCTTTGTTCAAAATCCCCAGAAACAGCCAGGCGATGGTGTCACACACCTTTAATCCCAGCACTTGGGAGGCAGAGGAAGGCGGATCTCTGTGAGTTCAAGGCCAGCCCGGGCTACCGAGTGAGTTCCAGGAAAGGCGCAAAGCTACACAGAGAAACCCTGTCTCGAAAAACGAAAAAAAAAAAAAAATCCCCAGAAACATGTATTGGACTTCTCTTTTCTTTGAAGAATAGGGATAGATATCTTATTTAACTTTCCTGCTACTCATCTTACCTTATTCCTTTAATCACATGAATAAATACAATTAGACAATTACATGAGAGGACATTTCTCATGACTTATTATTACAAACAATGATAGAATAAACACTTCATTTGTGCAGGTCAGTTTTATGTCAACTTGACACACATTAGAATCATTTGGGAAGAGGAAACCTCAATTGAGAAAATGTTCCTACCAGATTGGCTTGTGGNAAAGCCAGTAATCGGCACTCTTCCATGGCCCCTGTATTAGTTCCTGTCTTAAAGTTCCTGCTTTGACTTGCCTTGCTGATGCTACAAACTGTAGATGAAATAAATTCTTTCCTCTCCAAGTTGCTTTTGGTCACGGTATTTTATCACAGCAACAGAAATCCCTACTATGACTGAAATTGGTACCAGGTTTGGGAGATTGCTCTTTTTGGTAGCATGAAGGTCCTTGCACCCACAGACATCCAGGGAAACTAGGAATTTTCAGAACACAGGATTGTTTTTCCAATGGGAAAGATGAAAAACATGTTTTTCCATTCAGAAAGCTGGGAATTGGAGGTGATTAACAGCTTGGTGATCTGCCTTATCTGTTGGGCCAGGCCTTTTCAAGCTCCTAAACCACGACTGGAGGTGACTAGTAATCTAAATGACCCTACAGCCAAAGACTCCCCCAGGATCCTACAAATAGGACCAGAGGTGGCTAATAGTCCAAATGACTTCTACATTATCTGTATGACCAAGACCAGGCCAGACCCTTCCCTAGGCCCTTAAGCTAATACAGATAGCCTATCTCCAGAACCCATCTTTTTGGGAGAAATGACATGTACCATTAGTTGAGTTTTGATGTAATTATACTTCTTTGTGCACTGGGGATTGTATTACACCGGGAGACTTTTTTTCCAAATTGTACTGTGTTTTAAATATGCTGGCAATGAACCACCTGTCATCAGATTCCCCAAGTCTNATCTAGGTTGAAGAAATCAATCTAAACTGAGTTTTCATTCTTANCTCTTCACAGTTTGCTTCCCTGTCTGGATACCTGAAAGGTCCCTCACATGCTATAACAGACCTTACCANGTGTTTTTGGAAGGATTGTTGTGGCATTTGGAACTTTGGGACAGAGAATCCATTAAGTGCTTAGAGTTCAGTGAGCTGACCTTTGGGAGCTTTAAAGATAAAATGCCAAGAGCAGTGCAGATGATGGAGGCCTGGCTTGTAAAATTTCAGAAGCAAAGACTCTGTCAGGGCTGTTTAAGTGATATTTTGGATTAAGAACCACCAAAGTGAAACCTTTGCTTTCCTNGGACAATGGATGCTGGTCAGCTGGAGTTGAAGAAACAGCTGTGATTAAGAGGAGACCAGCATTACTGAGGGCAAATCTTCTGNGAAACGTTTCCGCAGGATCAACACACAGAAGCTGTAGTCTAGATTTTGTGCTTGCAGCCAAACGTGGTAGTATGTAAGAGTCTCCCAGATGGTACTGGTTGTGAGGGCATGAGGCAATCATAGAGAGCAGAGAAGATTTGGCACCATGAGAGGCCAATAAAGGCCACTGGTGAGGATGTAGCCTCAGGAGCAGGAAAACCTCCAAAATTGAATGGGTAGTGGAGAGAGGCTGAGGCTTGGACCAAGTGGCAGGGTCAGAGTTCCTGAAGGGAGCGCAGGAGAGGCTACTGGTGAAGGTGTAGCCCAGTTGCAATGGAGACCCTGTGTTTTGGAGATGCCAGTACCCTGAGATGACCATCAAAGACAGCAGCAGGTNTAGAGTGGAGCTGGCCTGAGCCCAGGNGACAAGCTGCACATGCTTCAGATGGTGGAGCTGGGGAACTGCCGCTGCCAAGGCCCTTTAGGGCCAGAGGATTGTCAGTGAATCTCTGCTGTTAAGCACTGAACTTTTAACATTGTTGAAGTTTAGTATTACTTTGATTGTGTTAGTGTCCTGGTTCTTCCATCTTAAAGTATTTGATTTTACAGAATCCTCCAATTAGGAGATTTTTGGAATTTTAGAGACTTTGGATATTTTAAAGAAACTGAATTCTCAAAATGCTTCAGTTTTTGAAGTCTGTGAACCTGTGATGTGTTTGTNTGTCAAGCTGACAAGGGGTCAATTGTGTTGACTAGTTTTGTGTCAACTTGACACAAGCTAAAATTGTCTGGGGAGAAGAAATCTCAATTGAGAAAATGCCCCCACCAGATTGGCCTATGGGCAAGCCTGTGTGGCATTTTCTCAGTTGATGATTGATGTGGGAGAGCTCTGTCAGTTGTGGGTGGGGCGACCCCAGCGGGTGGTCCTGGACATTATGAGAAAGCAGGCTGACATTAGGTAGAGAGAGAGCCCAAACCGGAGATCAGGTCTCTCCCCTTAGAGCTCAGGGAACCCTGCAAAAGAGGAGGAGGAAGAACTCTAGGAGCCAGAGGGGTCAAAGACAACAGGGGAACATAGGCCACAGAGTCAACTAGCAGGACTCATAGAGGCTCACAGGGACTGAAGTGGCAATCACAGAGCCTACATGGGTCTGTTCTAGGTCTTCGGCATATATGTTATGGTTGTGAGGTTGGTGTTTTTGTGGGATCCCTAACAGTAGAAGTAGGGAGTGTCTGACTCTTTTGCCTGCTCTTGGGACCCTTTTCTCCTACTGGGTTGCCTCATCCAGCCTTGATATGAGGGTTTGTGCCTAGTCTTGTATCTTGTTATGCTGTGTTTGGTTGATATACCTGGGAGGTCTGCTCTTTTCTGAAGGGAAATGGTAGAGCATTGGATCTGGGGGAGAGGGGAGGTAGAGTAGGGGAACTAGGAGGAGTGCAGGAAGGGGAAACTGCAGTATTGTATGAGAAAAGAATNAATAAAACAAAAAGAAACAAACAAAACAAATGACAAACAGAAAGAGAGAGAAAGGAAGAAAGGCTGAGCAAGTCATGAAGAGCAAACCAGTGAGCAGTACTCTTCCATTGCCTCCATGTCAGTTCCTGTCTCCATGTCTGTGCCTTGAGTTTCTGCCTTGTCTTCTTGAATGATAGACTCTACACTGTAAGATGAAATACACTTGTTCCTACCCAAATTGCTTTTGATCATGGCATTTTTTCACAGAAATTGAAACCCTAAGACATGATTATTATGTTCATTTGTACAAGTATTTCTGTAGCATGATATTAAAGATAAACATTGTCTGAATGCATATGTCTTCTTAAAAATTGATAAACACGCC
>LZPO01035645.1:0-22237 GCA_001675575.1 Neotoma lepida | reverse complement strand
GGATTAAGTTGCACAGTGACTTAACTAAGGACATTTGCTTATATTAGGATTAATTTGAGGCCATGATAACAATCAAGTTTCAGTGAAGGTCAAACATACAAGAAGAAATCCTGACATACTTTTAAGAATGCAAAGAGTATGTTTCTGTAGTGTTAAATATTTAGAAGGTGTTCACAGGAAACTATATTAGATTTATGAATTTAGATCAAAACTGTTATTAGCCAGAGTCCACAGTTCATACGAGAGTCCCCTCTAGCATTTGAAGGTTCTNACACATTTATCATGTTGTATTGTCTACCAGGATGATCTCTCAGAACAGATTCCCTATGCTCCTGAGCTCTATGCTTTCCTTGTCCTCTTACAAACACCAACCTTTTCATCTGTCGTTCTACGCTGGTGCTCTCCAGAATATCACACATGTAAAAACATAAGGCTTTGAAGCCTAGATTTCTTTCAGCTAGTTTTGTGTACATGAGGTTTCTTCACACCCTCTTGGATAGAGAACCCATTTCTGTCTCACCATTCTTATTTTTCAGATGCTCTGCAGTGTTTTGCCCCAATAAAAGACATCCTACTATTTCCAAGCTAAAATTGCTATAACCATTCACATGCAGTTTGGGGGGAAGACATAGTTTTTAGTTCCTTTTCATGCACACTAAAGGATATGAATGGCAGAACGTATGGCAATAGAGTGCTTAGCTTTGCACGAAACTGCTGAATTGCTCACCAAAATGGCATTAGGATTCTGCACTCACACCATCAATAAATGATAGTTCTTGCTAATCCTGCTGCCTAGATTTGGTACAGTCAGTGCTGTTTTGGCCATCCTATCTGTATATAGTTTTACAGATAGTTTATTTTGTACTTCCCTGATAACATACTTTATAACAACTTTTCATAGGCAACATTTTGATCTTTATGCCTTCTTTGTTGAGCTGCCTCTAGAGATTTTTCTTTAGTCCCTTTTTAATGAGGCGATTTGTCCTTCTATAATTGAATTTTTAGAAAAACTTGGTATATTTTAGATGATAATTTTTTCTCAAATACGATTTTGCATTTTTTTAATTTGTAGCTTGTATTTCATTTATTCATAATATCTTCATAAAAGAGTTGTTAAAACTTTCAAATATAGTTCAGTTTATAAATTCTTACTTCACNCATCATGCTTTTGTGTCCCGACATTTAGAATTCCTCCTATATTGCTTTCTTTAAGTTTTGTTTTGTACTTTTACATTTAGATAATTATCCACTTTGTAAATTTTATAAAACATCACAAAAGAGGAGTGTGATTAAAAATTGAATTGCTTATGATCAGAAATCAATTTACTTCTGAATAATATGATAAAACTAAGTTTGAAATGAATATTAAATAGCTTATAAAGAAAGGCTTGTTTTTATTCCAAGGCTGTTAGCTTACAGCTTGTAATAAAAAGGTGTGAATTACTAAGCTTAGCTATTTTTGAGTAATGAAAGCGAAGCTTACAAACCAAAATAGATCAACCAAGGAAGTTTGTATACATTTCTCTGATGCTAGAAATAACTGTTGTTTCATACTTCAGATTATGTTGTCTAATATGTATTTGGAAACAGGAGTTGCCTGCTTGTATTAGCATGTTAAGTTCCTTGACCTTGATTGGTACACATATTTTCATGTTATTTATATGCATATTTACATTAATTTATATATGTATTGACTTACACAGCTATGTATTACATATCTATATGTTTGTTACCACAGGCATCTTTTCTCGAGGTGGATAAAATCCATCAATTCTGTAAAAAGTTTTGTAGGATCAAAGACACTTGAGCTCTGTGTCCAGCCAATACTAATTTACTTTTACAAGATGACAAATGAGTTCTCCAAAATGTGCATAAAATATCCACATTTTAATTTATTAGTGACAAATTACAGAGTTCACTTTACAAATTTCTTAATGTAAAGACTGCATTTATTTTTGAAAACATTTTCTTTGTATATGAATGAAAATCATCTTTCTAAATTGTGAGAGGAAATTTCTTTAAATAATATATGGAGAAAGATTTTTTTTTACCACCCAGGTTAGTTAGCACCACAAAAAGATAAATTACTTAGTTAACAGTCTTATGTTATTTCAACAGCTGCTATAGGACATCCAGGATGAAAAATAAAGTGTGTCTCTACTGTGGCATATTTAATTGCATATGTATTTGTGTCAAAATACATATTTATCCACTCTTTACCAAGAAATTATAACACAAATCAATACTAAAATAAATTTTTTGATAGGGAAGCATATGGCAGTGAAGTTTACTTGAGCAACAATACATACAGTGTTTCACTCAGCACTGACAACAGAAGTTTACCTGTTATTAAAGACTATAATCTAAGTGCAAGGTGAAAATATATAAAGATTGATTGACCAAAGCAAAATGAATTATAAAGAATAAGCATGATGGTTTGGTACCTGTAAATTTTCCAAAACAGAAGGCAGTATAATTCATGTATTTTAGTTAACCAGATATCCATTCATATACACATATATCTGGTTAATTAAAATACTCCACAAGGAAATTTTTTTGTTAATTCTTCTGTAGTGGCATGATTTTTTAAATTTTAATTTAAATTTTTTGTTTATTTTTTGTTTTTGTTTTTTAATGTAGAGGATATTGGTGATAGCACTGAGTTAAAATAATACTAAAACAATAAGAGAAAAAACTAGACCAATATTACTTAGAACATGAATATAAATATACTATCCAAAATATAAAAAAGCTGAACCCAGAGCATAATAATTATAGTGTGATTCTAAAATATATCTTGGAAAAAATGTTAGGCAAAGTACAAGTAATTTAATGTTTCAAGGAGAAGATACAAATATAAAGAATTTGAGCTAGTCCTTAAAATAGAGAGAAATAAGAAGGTACTTTCTTAACTTGATAAATAATCCTATGGAGACATGAGTCCATAGTCTAAAGGGTATAAGTGATCTTACATATTTAAACTGAAATATGCAACAAATTTGAAATTGAGATCCTAACTTATCCCATAATTAAATCAAGAAACATAATTATGGAACTAAGGCATGATATCTATATATAGCTTTCCTATACTGTATATAATTCACTGCAAAGGGAAGTAGCAAGATTATTAATCTCTGCTGAGATTTGCTATAAATGAATCTGTTTTGTCACTGTGCACTTTATACTAAGTTGAAGTTCTTTGTGGACATATTTTCCATTATATACATCTAAAACTCTTAAAATGATTAATCTTTGTCAGCAATTTTCTCAAATTGTTCATAGGTTAGAGGATTTTTTGCATATCATATTTTTTCACTTTCTAAAAAGAGTTACATAAAACAAANGAAATGCATGAGTGATTGGCTATGACGAATTTACAATTTAGTTATGCTTTTGAAAGTCTATAAATTAGAAGCAATGCCATTGTGATTTCATTCTTAGCACTATGCATTTCTCATTAGCGATGTCTGAGCAACAGGTTGGGCACGGAAACTTCCTTGAATGAGAGAACACTGTATCTCTTACATGGTACACAGAGAAGAAATACTAGCCTCCACTGATTTCCATCTTAATGAGTTTTGCCTCATATGCACCTGCTTCTCATTATCTAGTAGGAGAAGTCTAACATTGTCAAAGAGAGGGAGAGGGAGGAGAGCCAGCTTTTCCACAGAGCAAAGGGAAGCTTGCAGCTGCCTAGACACTTTAGAGTACCTCCTGAGTATAAGGGAAAACAACACATCAGTTAGGGACGGTTCCAATCATCAATGTAGATGTAGCATGAATTGTTAAAATCTATGTCTTAGAGAGTAGTTCAAAACTAAAAACAGTTTGTCAAAAAATAAGTATGAACCATTTCTTTTTAATTCTTAGCAATAAAAGAAAATAAAACTCAATGATTCTTAAAATACAATTCAAATATCAATTATATGGTATTTTAAAATGCTTTGAATTATTATGTTTTTATATTAATCAGCACTGTTAAGATACACACTAATCACTTTTTTTCCTTAGCAGGCTATTGATGACAAAAATACATTAAAAAAGAGTAGAGTAAATAACTCTATTTAAAATTACTTTTATTTTATGTGTACAAGTTTATCACCTGGCTGTGTGTATTGTACCTTGTTTGTATCTGGTTCCTGTGGAAGCCAGAAAAGGGTGTGGGATACCCTACAACTGGAGTTATAGACAGTTGTGAGAATCTTGTGGGTTCTGGGCATCAACCCCTGATCTTCTGCAAGGCAGCCAGTGCTATTAACTTCTGAGCCATCTCTCCAACCTTCTTGAGTAAGTACATTCAAGCACTGTCTCTTTTCTTATCAGACTTAATGTAATTCTAATAAGTTTTTCTATTTTATTTTTGAGATTATAATTAAATCACAAAGGTTCTGTCTTCATTTTCCTCCCTCCAAACATTCCCATAAGCCCCTCCCCACTATGCTTCAAATTCACAGCCTCTTTTCTCATTGTTTTTGTGCACATACATGTATTTATATATGTGCATATATTCAATATAACCTGTTGAGTCCATACAATGTTACTTGTATGTATCTTTTAAGCGCTGATTGTTTGGCACTGGACAACCAATTGGTGTGTTCTTTCCTGGGGAGAATCACTTCTCCCAGCTTTCCTCAGTTGCCTGTAGCTCTTTGTGTAGCATTGAGACTCCATGGGCTTTTCTCTGTCCAGTTTGATATATTCATTGGTGCCATCTTTGTTCAGCTCACATTTGTACAGTGTATATGGGAAACTTCATGCATGTATTTTCTGATTTTACTAGGAAACCCTCTGATCCTCTGGCTCCTAAAACTTTTCCGTCCCTCTTGTGCAATGTTCCCTTAGCCTTACCTGTGGGATTGTTTTGTAGATGGATCCATTGGCACTGGGCTCCACAACTCTGCATTTTTATTGGTTGTGGCTTTCTGTAGTGATCTTCATCTGTTGCAAAAAAGAATTTCCATGATGAAGGGTGAGAACCACACTTACCTGTGGGTATAAGGACAAATGTTTACAGGTTGCTTTTAGGAATTCTGCTGTTTTAGTAAATTAGTAGTTGTGGATTCTCTTCCAACCATAACTTCACTATCACTGAGTAGTTAGTTGGGTTTCCAGTACCAGGAATGGTCTCCTTCTTGTAGAGCATATCTTAAGAACACTTAGAGAGTTGTAGATTACTATCATGTGCTACTATTGCACCTGTCAGGTTATTTTGCCATACCATGTTGGTCATTACTGTGGATCAGAGCTGCATGGGGCTATTAGTTACCTCCCTCCTTTGGGTGTTTGACATGAAAGCTAGTACCTCAAACTCTGCTCAAAGAACCCCGTGATGAAATTCTATTAAGTCTTATTCATTTAATTCCTACCATACAACAGTCACTCTTGAAAATGCTTAACCAGTGTCAGCTCATTTATTTTCACTGTGTTGTTACAAAGTAACTATAGTTTTGTTTTTGTTTGTTCACTTTTCTTACATTTTATAATTGAGGAAACTAAAGAAAAAATAGAAAATTCACTCAGGCCTTAGAACTATCATGGAAGACAAAGTGGATAATACAGAAATTACACTTTTAACGGCCATCTCTCTATGTAATATTCATTAGATATTTGAGGAGCACACTACAAAATTGTATTTTTGTGGAAAATATATCATGGTTTTTCTGATGATGTTTAAAATTATTTTTTAAAAAAGCAATTTTTATTTTAAATGATTTAAAAAAGGAAAACCCATTCATCTTCCTTACTATTTGAAGCGTTACAAGACAGGATAATGTTATTGCTTCTAACACCATATTGAATGTTGTATTAGGACAGTATATTGTATGTGATTTCTACACATTAATCACTACTGTGTAGAAAGTAGCTACTATTTTAAATTCTTTGTGACTTAGATTCTTGCAAAACAAAATTCCCTGACTGTTTGAGGAGACAGACCAATAACACACAGGTCATACTGTGTTCTAAATGCAGAAGACTTCCTTGAAAGCCATAGTTATCAGAAAACAAGACCAGATAAATGTTTTGGAAACTTTCAGTGTATATGGAAAGGGGTGCAGGTTCCCAAAAGAATGAGGTCTTCCTGGATGTGGGAGAAAAAGCCTGATATACTGGTCTCAGATCAGTTTTCTTATGGCACTCATTTCGGGGCTCATTATATACAGATGTCAAATAAAATATATTAACCTAAAAATTTACCTTGCTAGATAACATCTTCTAGAAATTAGAGCATTTCTTTTGGCATTTCCCATTAACAACCAGGGGAAGTTTAATGTGTTAAGCATCCCTTAAAGCAGCATTTGCACACTCAAATGCCCAAGTGCTGTGAAAAATAGATACAGAGATTAAAGTGATACTTTTAAAAGGAATTTTAGTATTCATTTTACATTCCAACCACAGATATGCCTCTCATCCCTTCTCTCATTTCCCCCTGGGACTTCCCCCTGGCCTACCCCATCCAATCCTCCAAAAGGGTAAGGCCCCCCATGGGGAGTCAGCAAACCCTGGTACATTCAGTTGAGGCAGGACCAAGCCCCTCCCCATTGCATCATGGCTGAGAAAGGAATGGGCTCTAAAAAGCCAGCTCATGCACTAGAGATAGATCCTGATCCTACTGCCAAGGGCACCTCAAACAGATTAAGCTAAACAACTGTCTCCCATATGCAGAGGGCCTAGTCCAGTCCCATGTAGGCTCCACAGCGGTTGGTCTAAATTTTGTGAGTTCCTATGAGCTTGGTTCAGTTCTCTGTAGATTTCCCTATCATGATCTTGACCCACCCCTCCTTGCTCATGTAATCCCTCTTCCCTCTCTTTGACTGGACTCCAGAGCTCAGCGTGGTGCTTGGCTGTGGATCTCTGTATCTGTTTCCATCAGTTACTGGATGAAGGCTCTATGATGATAGGGTGTTCACCAATCTGATTACCAGGGTAGCCCAGTTCAGGGACCCTCACCACTGTTGCTAGTAGTCACCCTTGTGGATTCCTGGGAATTTCTCTAGGACCAGGTTCCTCTCTAAGACATAATCTTTCCCTCTATCAAGATATCTCTTTCATTGCTCTCCCACTCCATCCCTTCCCCAGCTTGATCATCCAGTTCCCTCATGTTCTCATCCCCCATCCTATCCCCTCTAGTGCCTCCTCTCTCTGTCAGTTTACTCAGGGAATCTCATCTATTTCCCCTTCCCAAGATGATCCATGCATCCCTCTGGTGCTGTGGGTTGTAGTCTGGTTATCCTTTGCTTTACATCCAATATCCCCTTATGAGTACGTATCATGTTTGTCTTTCTGAGTCTGCGTTACCTCACTCAGGATGATACTTTCTAGTTCTATCCACTTGTCTGCAAATTTCATGATGTCATTTTATTATTTTTTTTTGTAGCTGAGTAATACTCCATTGTGTAAATGTACCACATTTTCCTTATCCATTCTTCAGCTGAGGGGCATCTAGGATGTTTCCAGGTTCTGGCTATTGTGAATAATGCTGCTATGAACATAGTTGAGAAGGTGTACTTGTGGTATGATTGAGCATCCCTTGGGTATATGCTAAAGAGTGATATCATTGGGTATTGAAGTAAATTGATTCCCAATTTTCTGAGAAGTCATCATACTGATTTCCAAAGTGGCTATACAAGTTTGCACTCCCACCAACAATGGAAGAGTGTTCCCTTTGCTCATCATCCTCCCCAACCTGCCCTCAGTGTTTTTGATCTCAGCCATTCTGACAGGTGAAAGATGGTATCTCAGAGTCATTTTGATTTGCATTTCCATGATGAATAAAGATGTTGAGCAATTCCTTAAATGTCTTTCAGCCATTTGAGATTCTTCTGTGAGAACTCTCTGTTTAGTTCTGTAGCCCATTTTTCAATTGGAATATTTGGTATTTTGATGTCTAGTTTCTTGAATTCTTTATATAATTTGGAGATCAGCCCTCTGTCAGATGTGGGGTTGGGGAAGATCTTTTCCCTTTCTGTAGGCTGTTGATTTGTTCTATTTACCATGTCCTTTGCCTTACAGAAGCTTCTCAGTTTCAGAAGGTCCCATTTATTAATTGTTGCTATCAGTGTCTGTGCTACAGGTTTTATATTTAGAAAGCTGTCTCCTGTGTTCAAGGCTACTTCCTACTTTCTCTTCTATGAGGTTCAGTGTAACTGGATTTGTGTTGAAGTCTTTGATCCACTTGGACTTGAGTTTTGTGCCTGGCCATAGATATAGATCTATTTGCAATCTTCTAAATGTTGACATCCAGTTATGCCAACACCATTTGTTGAAGATTCTTTCTTTTTTTCCATTGTACAATTTTGGCTTCTTGATCAAAAATCAGGTGTGCAAAGGTGTGCAGCTTAATGTCAGGGTTTTCAATTTGATTCCATTGGTCCGTATGTCAGTTTTTATTCTAGTACCAAGCTTTTTTTGTTACTATAGCTCTATAGTAGAGCTTGAGGTCAGGGATGGTGATGCCTCCAGAAGTTGTTTTATTGTAAAGGATTGTTTTAGTATTCTGGGTTATTTTGTTTTTTCCACATGAAGTTGAGTATTGTTCTTTCAAGGTCTGTGAAGCATTGTGTTGGGATTTTGATTGGGATTGCATTGAATCTGTAGATTGCTTTTGGGAAGATTGCCATTTTTATTATGTTGGTTCTACCTATATATGAGCATGGGAGATCTTTCCATTTTCTGATATCTTCCTCAATTTCTTTCTTCAAAGACTTAAAGTTCTTGTCATACAAGTCTTTCACTTGCTTAGTTAGAGTTACCTCAAGGTATTATATATTATTTGTGGCTATTGTAAATGGTGATGTTTCTCTGATTTCTCTCTCAGCCCATTTGTCATTTGTATATAGAAGAGCTACTGATTTTTTTGAGTTAATCTTGTATCCTGCCATATTACTGAAGGAATTTATCAGCTGTAGGAGTTCCCTGGTAGAATTTTTGGGCTCACTTATGTATACTATCATATCGGCTTCAAATATCGAAAGTTTGACTTCTTCCTTTCCAATTTCTATCCCCTTTATCTCTTTTTGTTGTCTAGCTAGGACTTCAAGTACTATATTGAATAGATATGGGGAGAGTGGACAGCCTTGTCTTGTTCCTGATTTTAATGTAATCACTTTGAGTTTCTCTCTATTTAATTTGATGTTGGCCGTCGGCTTGCTGTAAATTGCCTTTATTGTGTTTAGGTATGTTCCTTGTATTCCTGATCTCTCCAAGACCTGAATCATGAAGGGGTGTTGGGTTTTGTCGAAGGCTTTTTCAGCATCTAATGAGATGATCATGTGGTTTTTTCTTTTTTCTTTCAGTGTGTTTATATGGTGTGTTACATTGACAGATTTTCGTATGTTGAACCATCCTTGCATCTCTGGGATGAAGCCTACTTGATCATGGTGGATAATTTCTTAGATGTGTTCTTGGATTCGGTTTGCCTGTATTTTATTGAGTATTTTTGCATCAATGTTCATGAGGGAGATTGGTCTGTAATTCTCTTTCTTTGTTGCATCTTTGTGTGGTTTGGGTATCAGGGTTACTATAGCATCATAAAAAGTGTTTGGCAATGTTCCTTCTGTTTTTATTGTGTGGAACAATTTGAAGAGTATTGGTATTAGCTCTTCTTTGAAATTCTAGTAGAATTCTGCACTGAATTCATCTGGTCCTGTGCTTTTTTTGGGGGGGTTGGGAAACTTTTAATGACTGTTTCTATTTCCTTAGAGGTTATAAGTCTATTTAAATTGTTTATCTGGTCTTGATTTAATTTTGGTATGTGGCACCTATCCAGAAAGTTGTCTATTTCTTTTAGATTTTTCCAATTTTGTCGAGTACAGGTTTTTGAAGTCTTACCCGATGATTTTCTGGATTTTCTTGTTGTCTGTTGTTGTGTCTCCCTTTTCATTTCTGATTTTGATAATTTGAATGTTCTTTCTCTGCCTTTTGCTTAGTTTGGATAAGGCTTTGTCTATCTTGTTGATTTTCTCAAAGAACCAACTCTGTTTCATTGATTCTTTCTATTGTTCTCTTTGTTTTTCTATTTTATTGATTTCATCCCTCAATTTGATTATTTCCTGGTGTCTATTCCTCCTGGATGAGTTTGCTTCTTTTGGTTCTAGAGCTTTCAGGTATGTTGTTAAGTCGCTAGTGCGAGATTTTTCCAACTTCTTTTTNTAGGTATTTGTATCTATGAACTTTCCTCTTAGTACTGCTTTCATAGTGTCCCATATGGTTGGGTATGTTGTACATTTATTTTCATTGAATTCTAGGAAGTCTTTAATTTCTTTCTTTATTTCTTCCTTGACCCAGTAGTAATTCAGTTGAGCATTATTCAGTTTCTATGCATTTGTAGGCTTTCTGTAATTTGTGTTGTTGTTGAATTCTAACTTTAAGCCAAGGTGATCTGATAAAATGGAGGAGTTTATTCCATTTTTTTTTAATCTGTTGAGATTTGCTTTGTGACCGAGCAAAGTTTAGAGAAGTTTCCATGGGGTGCTGAGAAGAAGATATATTCTTTTGTGTTTGGCTGGAATGTTCTGTAGATGTCTATTAAGTCCATTTGAGTCATAGCATCTGCTAGTTCCCTTATTTCTCTGTGAAGTTTCTGTCTGGTGGACCTGTCCATTGGTGAGAGTGGGGTGTTGAAGTATCCCACTATTAGTGTGTGGTGTTTGATGTGCAATTTAAGCTTTAGTAATGTTTCTTTTACATTGGGGCATAAATGTTGAGAATTGAGACTTCATCTTGATGGATTTTTCCTGTGATGAATATGTAATGTCCTTCTCAATCTCTTTGATTAATTTTAATTTGAAATCTATTTTATTAGATATTAGGATAACTACACCAGCTTGCTTCTTAAATCTATTTGATTAGAAAGTTTTTTCCCAGCCCTTTACTCTGAGGTAGTGTCTTTCTTTGAAGTGGAATGTATTTCTTGTATGCAGCAGAAGGATGGATCCTACTTTCGTCTCCACTCTGTTAACCTGTGTCTTTTTACAGGCAAATTGAGTCCACTTTGAGTCCATTAATATCAAGGGACATTAATGACCAGTGGATTATTAATTCCTATTATTTTTGGTGGTAGTGTGTGTGTGTGTGTTTCCCTTCTTTGGGATTTGCTGGTGTGGGATTATCTATTTTCTGTGTTTTCATGGGGGCATCTAACTTTGTTAGTTTGAATTTTTCCTTCTAGTGCTTTCTGTAGGGCTTGATTTGTGGATAGATGTTGTTTAAATCTGATTTTATCACGGAATATCTTGTTTACTCTGTCTATAGTGAATGAAAATTTTGCTGGATATAGTAGACTTGGCTGGCATCTGTGGTCTCTTAGTGCATGCATAATGTCTGTTCAGGACTTTCTGGCTTTCAGAGTCTGCATTGAGAAGTTGGGTGTTATTTTGATGGGTCTGCTTTTATAAGCTACTTTGCCTTTTCTTTTCTTTTTTTTTCTTTTTTTGCTGCTCTTAATTTTTTTTCTTTATTCTCTATGTTTAGTGGTTTGATTATTATGTGGTGAGGAAATGCTTTTGAGGGTCCAGTCTATTTGGTGTTCTGTAAACATTTTGTATCTTCATAGGCATTTCCTTGTTTAGGTTGGGAAAGTTTTCTTCTATGATTTTGTTGAATATATTTGTTATGCATTTAAGCTGGTATTCTTCTAATTCTTCTATCCATGTTACTCTTAGGTTTGGTCTTTTCGTGGTGTCCCAGATTTCCGGGACCTTTTGTTTTATGACTTTGTTTGCTTTAATGTTTTCTTTGACTGACAAATCCATTTCCTCTATCTTATCTTCATTGCCAGAGATTCTCTGTTCCATCTCTTGCATTCTGTTGGTTATGTTTGCATCTGTAGTTCCTGTTCATTTACTCAGATTTTCCATTTCCAACATTCCCTTGGTTTGTGTCTTCTTTATTGCCTCTCTTTCAATTTTCAAGTCTTGAACTGTTTCCTTCACCTGTTTGATTGCTTTTTTATTGGTTTTCTTGGCTTTCTTTAAGGGATTTATTTATTTCTGCCAAGTTTTTGTTTGTCTTTTCCTCGATTTCTTTAAGGGAACTTTTCATTTCCTCTTTAAAGGCCTCTATCATCTCCATAAAGCTACTTTTAAGGCTGTTTTCTTCTGTTTCTTCTACATTGGGATGTTCAAGTCTTGCTGTTATAGAACGGGTAGGTTCTGGTGGTGCCATATTGCTCTTTATGTTGTTGAATGTATTCTTGCACTGGCGTCTACTCATCTCTTCCTCCAATCAGTGCAAGCTGTGTCTGTGTCTCAGGGAGTGTCTATGTCTCAGAGAACTTCTTAGTCCAGTCAGAGCTGGCAGTCTGTGTCATAGGGAGCTACTAAGTTTCAGAATTTGGGTGGGTTTAGGGGACAGAGTGAGGCTTGTAGATTACAAGATCTGATGGGGGTGGTTGTGGTTACCCAGCTGGGCAACTGGCCCCAAATTTTATGATCGGGAAGTCTTGAGGAGTGAGGGATGAGATATTAGAGAGAAGGATTGAGGGGAGAGAAACAGAAACATAGGATAGCCTCGGGATGTCCTGGATCCTTATCCACTGGCCCCTTCTGTCTCTTCTAAAAGGCTATTTATAAGAATGCCAAGGGGTGGAGCAAAAAACCTCCCTGTAGCTCAGCTAAGTGTAGACCCTTCCAATCACCTTGTAATCATGCACTTGGTCAAGCAATCCTTTAATGCAGCCCTGCTGGGTGAAGCAAGCTCAGATTTCACTAGGAAACCTTTGTGGGCCTCCATAGGTGGTGGTGGGCATGCCTGCCCACAGAGTCTTGCCTGTTGGCCTGCAACTGGGGCTATAATGGGTAGGGGTAGAAGGGGTGTAGGTTGTGCCCTGGGGCCTAGGGCCTAGAGAATTGGGTGACCAGCTGAGAGAACACTCACTCATATCTTGGTCCAATCAGAGCTGGCAGAGTCTGTCTCAGGGAGCTTCTGGGATTTCAGGGGATAGGTGGGTTTAGGGGATAGAGTGGGGCTTGTAGATTACAGGGTCTAATGGGGAGGTGGGCAAGCCTGCCAACAGGAGTCTTGCCTGCTGGCCTGCAACTGGGGCTGTAATCTAAAGGGATATAATTTAAAGCTCCTATTAGACATTAGAGAATAGGCACGCTATTGTCAGGTGTTTTGATATTTTATCATGGCAGGAATCGAATCTTTGAGTGAAAACAGCTCAGGCTTTAGGTGTTAAAAACTAACTCAAAACAAAGCATGCCAGCTTAATGAAATAATTTTATTTGTGGAATTCATTCTGTAATCCCCTACTCATTGTCTCTAGTTCAGACACATGCTATCATCCTTATATTCTTCTCTCGAAAATATTGCCACATAAGTGTCAAATGATATTTAATATTTATAACAATTATGTATTTCTGTTCAAGGCAAATTTGAATCACATGTTCCAGAAGGCACAGTCAGTAAATTATTTCCAGGTAACATTGCCAACAAGATCCTGTATTTCTGTTCCAGGCAGAAATTACAATTTTGAAGTCCAGAACTCAACCCAAGCTGTTCTGGAGACACTGTCTCTACTGCAGGTCTCATTACTGTAGTGGATATGACTGGAATTTTACATGTTGAGGACAGGTGCTTTTCTGAGAAGAGCTTCAGTTAAGCCCAGGACCTAATGATGCTCAAGTGTAATTGGGCATTGCTGTGGTGGAGGGTGACCCTGGTGTTCATAAGCTTCTATAATAAACCTAGGGGAATCTCTGGCAATTATGGAGACTAAGTGTCTGTGCGCAGTGGGAACTTTTCACTAAATTTGGAATGGCACAGGACCAACTTCCCTCTAATTCCTGGGTGCAAGGTGACCTCGGTACAATAAGAACTAATTCAGTTTGTTTTTGTTGAAATAACTTTGAAGAGGGAGGCTCAAAACCAAAACATTTGAAACACACTTTGTCCCACAAACACAAAGCTGGTGTAAATTCAAAGTGCTAATATCAAATGCTAAATCAATGTTAGAGAAGCACTCTACATTGTAAGGAAGCTCCTGGTTTACTTGGATTCCAAACTAAAATACACCACAAGCTCCACTTTCACTTCTGAGTCATGAAGGGATTGAGCCGAGTTCTAGCAGAATTTTGATTAACATCTCTGTGTGGGATTTCCCAGTAGGAGCTGAGCGAGGTACAAAACAGAAAACAGAAATAGTTCAAAACTATTTTTGAACCCTGATCACCTCTATTAATTTTCTAATTTCTGCTTTGGGAGGTCTTTGCACAAGTGACCATCATACTCTACTGGAGCCCTTTGATGGAAGCCTGATGCTATATTAATTATAAAAGTATCACTGCTGTTGTTGAAGTTGAAAACAAAGTAGATGGGCATATCAGCAGCATCCATGCTTAATTGTTTCCTTTGGAAGGTCAAGGTGCCTTCATCAGGGCTGACAAGGGTCATCTTTAGTGTAGCATGATTGACAATCTATAGATGGAAAGTGATGAGTGCACCAACTTTACAGGAGAGCTTAACATACATTGAAATGTGACACATTTTGACGTAGAGTGTTAATTTAAAAATATGTTTACCTCTTAGCAAATACTAAACTGGAATCTCTAGTTGGGAAATCCTTATGCTTTTTACAAGATGAGGAAATATCCACTCACACAGAGTGCCTACAAGTGAATCATTATTTTATCATCAGTAGCTTAGTAACATGGATGTGTTTTAGCCATGATATTTTTGGACTTTCTATTTATCTTACTAACTTCAAAAATTTAGTTTACTGTTGAGACAGACACATTGGAACACAATAAATGTGTCTTAATCTTGATGTATACATTTGTGTATCTGTGCTTAAATGGAGAGTACATGGTTGCCAGGCTTTAATTCCATTTTGGGAAAAGACATAAAGACATAAAGCTTAAAGATAGCTTGAAAAATTACAAAGTCAGATATATAAGCTATTAATAGATTTGTGCTATTTTTTAAAATTTCTGTATTAAAAACTCATTTTTAATCAAGTAAAATTTCTTCAGAAAGTGACTTGGACAGCTAGATATGTACTTTTCTAAGTCTTACTTTTTTCCCCTGTATTATCCAGGTTATATAAATCATATTTTAACTCACTATAAAAACTCAAGGCTGGACTAGATTGATAGCTAATGGGTAAAACTATTGCTCTGCAAAAAACATGACTACCTGCGATTGAATCCCTAGCATCCATGCAAGAAGACAGGTGTGCTTACACTTACCTATAAGCCCAGTGTTGTGGGGAAAAGACAGGTGAATCCACAGGGCTCACTGGTCAGCTTGAGATCACATTTTAGGTGGTTTAGTTGAGAATGACACTCATAGGTTTGTATATTTGAATAACTGATTCCCCAGTTATGAGGTGTGGACTTGTTGGAGAAGATGTGTCACCAGGGACAAGCTTTGAGATTTCAAAACCCCATGACATTCCTTTGGTCCTATCTGTCTCTTTTACTTTTTCTGCCTCCTACTTGTGGTTAGAGATGCAAGGTCTCAGCCAACACTCCAGCATCGTGCCTGCCTGCTGCCATGCTCCCTGGCTTGATCATTATGGATTAACCCTCAGAAACTTGAATTCCCCAATAAACCTTTCTTCTATAAGTTGCTTTGGACATGGTGTATTACTATAGCAGTAGAAAGGTATCAAAGACACCACCTCAAAACAACAATGCAGAGAGAGACAGCAAGGACACTTGGTATCTTGCTTTGGCTTCTTCATGTACACAGGGGCTCATGCACCTACATAGTCATAAACAGGAATGACACACATGTCACATGAAAGTTTGCATGTGTGTGCTCATGCATACATGCACAAACCACACACATGCATACATACACACATATACATGTACACACACAGAGAGAATACCATATCAATCAACAAATAAAGAAAATAAGGGTACAAGGAATCCATGGTGGATCCTCCACATTAGTTCTAGGCCACACAGGAATATCAATGATTTACTTGGCCTAGGGTTCAGTGTGCTTTCTTTCCTGGTAAATCCATAAGTGTTTGTTTTTACTACTCAGGAAAAGAAACAGGTATGGTTTATAGATACATGTGTTTTATTGCACAAAACATAAAGAAATAAAATGGAATTGTCTAAGTTATTCTTCTTTATGAGAACAATTATCTTTAGACTTAATTTGATTCATTCCTGGGATTTGGGACAGGCTAGATTTGTAAACCACAGATAATAACCTTCCATGTCTTCTTAATAATTGTCAACAAGAAGCAGGAAGGACTATTTCAAACATTCTGATCTCAGCTACAAATCTCTGACCTCAAGGTCTGTTCTGCCAACTAAGCAAGCTGTGGGAAAAGTGCAGAACGAGAACTGGGCTTCTTCTTAGCACTTAGGAAACACATTTAAAACAAAAATAAGTTTCAAAGAGGAGTTGCAATAATTTTTTCCACTGACATTGATAAATTCTTCTTTTTACAATTCTACACCAAGAAACCTTTAAAAGAATTCATGTTTTTGAGCTTTGGGGTAGTTTTTCTGGATTGTTTTCCACCAACTCAATACATCCTAGCTGTTGTAGGACTGCACTATGCCAAGATTTCCAAAGCTGGATTGTTGTTTAATCATTCTGAATGAAAGACAGACAGAAGTCAAAATCAGGACACTGATGTTATAGACATAGAAAAATAGAGTTTACTGAAAGAAGGGCTGGCCTTTAGTGCCATGGAAGCCACACCAACAAAATGATGCCCTTCCATAGGCCATTATATAAATATTTGGCCTAGCAAGAGAAAGTCATTCAGGAATCATGAGGCTCTTTCTAAACAGATTTCTTTTTAGCCATTAGCTGTTTCTCACCACCTTGCTACAGAGGGAGGAGAATATGAGTGCTGACTAGGCACAATAAGAAGCAAGCTAAAAATACAGTTTCTTGAAATACCTAGAAGCATGTGATTCCCATAATTTAGGACAGATAGAGTGCTGAATGAATTAGGTTCTCATAAAGAAAGACTTCTTCAGAAAGATGTGACAATATCCCACACAGCTAATGAGAGGATGAGGACCACTAAGGAGATGGAAGACTGTCCTTTGGCAAGCAACCAGCTGTCACTGCAGTGAGCCTCTGTAGCTGCCAAAAGTGATGCAGTAATAATTAATGAGGTCAGGCCTATCAGGCAGAACTGCTTGTCATTATGCTCCATCAGTGTGCGTGTATGTGTGTGTGTGTTGTGTATTAAAGTGTTTTGCTAGCTGCCTTAACACAAAAAGACAGCCTTCCTCAAGTCTATAATTTTCCAACTTCCTTATTGTCACAGACATGCAGAAGGATATGGCTTTTAATATCCAGATGTTTCAAAGCAAATTTACTGAACATATAGTAAAGTTGAGTTCTCACTTTAAAATATTGATTGACTATTTAAAGAAGTGGGATTTTTGTATTTTTTGCTGGAAATTGTTAATCTGGAGTAGGATCGATTAGAAGCTTGCATCATGAAATCAAAGTAATGATGCAGAGGAGGTGGCATTCCTTTACAAAGCTTGACAACAAGCCGTGATGAAAAGGCACCACAGGTACAAGAGAAGAGCCTATTAGAGCCACTTCCTAGGGCAGGAGGATCTTTGGTGCATGAGCCCAATCCAAAGGTATGCTGGAGAGACGTTTGCCCCTGCTAGTGTGCTTTCTTCAGACTTTGCTTCTAGTTATGCAGTTGAAAACTTTCTCCATGCTTTCCTTGTGTGAACTGTATTCATGCACAAGGGAGGGGGCGGTGCATGGAGGTCAGAGGTAAACCTCAGGNAAATTCCTCTGTCACTCTCTACCTTTTATTTTTGAGATAGACTCTCAGTTTCAGCAAGACTAGCTGGGTTGCAAGCTCCTGTGATCCACTTGCATCCTTCCCACACACACCACTATTTTATAGGCACATGCCAATATTCCTGGTTTTACATTGGTGTTTGGCAGGTGGACTCACGTCCTCATAAATGTGCAGCAAGCACGTTACCCACTGAGCCTTTTCTTCAATTCTCACACATATATTTAAACAAAAGATAGCAGCAAGGAAAATCTCAACATTGGCATTCTTATTCTTGGAGCCGCATATGTATAGGGTACCTGATACCTAGCGAAAATGTACTAGACTCAGTATTCTACAAAGAAAAGCAAATACACCAAAGGTAAAATATCAATGTGTTATAGATTTCATTCTTTCTCTCTATAGATTTTCTGAATGTAAGTTGAACTTGAGCTCCCTTTCATTTAAACACACACACACACACACACACACACACACACACACATGCACCAGAACCTATAATCCTATCTTCTAAAAAGTGAACCTAAGTTTACAACAATCCCTCTAAGTTAACCAGACAACAAAACAATAAAAGTTTAGAGCCATAGCTGAAGATTGCTGTACCTAGAGAATGAGGATATGATATTGGATAGTGGAAAATGACATTGTGCAAAATGAAAAATGATGCACAGGAAAATCCAGACTATAAGAAATAAAACTAAATAAATGAAATGCTAAAATATTGAGTAATGCATACTGAAATATGAAGTTTATCATGGGACAGACTTTTTTGGATTCACTTATTTTGTATTTTCCAATATATTTATTATTCTTTAAAAAGTATCCAATATTCAATGCATAAGATCTATTTTTGATTTCCAAAATTCTTGCATTGTTATGAATTTCATATGAAAACCTTTCTAATGTGAATAATGCCATGGAAAATGACCCTCCCTGAAAGATTTATAGTCCATTTAAATTAATTTCAATTTAGAGAAATTTTAGCGCTGAAGTTGACATCGTTATCTAAATTTCACAATGCCTTTTTGACTTTTCTCTTACAATTTTGACATTGCCACAAACAAGGTTTTGTACTTGTTATGGCTCTATATTTATCAATAGTTTATTAATCATTAATTTTTAATATCCTGTGACTTTTATTTTTAATGTCAAATACTTTGGGCCTTCTGATCATTTACTTATGGTTAATTTCAGGTTGGAATTCTTGGTAGGGATGCTCTAAAGCTGATACTGGCCCCTCCTGATACATCACCTTAGGAAAGTGATTGATCAGAGAGACTATTTCTGTCAAGGTTGAATTATATTCCCCAGTCAGGATGGCACCTTCTCCAGCATTTTTTTTTCCTGAGGAAAAGCTTTCATATTTGAAACTCAGCAACACCCATGTGGAGCAATGCTTTGAGCTGTTGAAAATTGTTTTTCACAGTAAGATGTGATGCAATTTCTTTGCCATTCATTTGGTTGTTCTTGCCTGAATCAATCATCCTATTATGATGATGTAATTCTATCAACCCTGTATTTATGGATTGGCATTATGTAATGAAAAACTGCTCTTCTATAATCATAACCACTATTTTTGCTATTAGTAAATTTTTATTGTTACAAATCACACTTCCTGAGTAAAACGGTAACTATTTTGTCAAATAATCTAACATAGAATTAATATAGTGGTAAAACATCCATTATTTTATACCTGTACATTTTATGATGCAGCTGAATAAATTCTTAGATACATATTTTAAAATTGTATTGTAAAATCACTTTTGCTTTTATTAATTTTGATGGAAATAACAAACCAATTTTTCTTCAACCCATTTAACTTGATTACTGAGTCCTTTCCCTGCATCCATTTGTTTTTAATTTGTTTTTACCCATTCCTTAGTATGTTCCCATATAATATTTTCCCTATACTATACTTGGTTACTTTGTGAAGAAAAACTACCTATTTCTAGTGAAGATAATATTATACAAAAATGATATACGCATGCTCTCTGGCATCAAATTCTGTATTTTGTTAGTAACTATATGTAAAAATGCACAAATTATACTTAAAAATGAAAGTTAATTTTATACTTAAATTTTACTTCACTTAGTGAAGTAAACATCATTGTTTTTCTTCTTTTTTGCTTTTTTTAGGACTGATTCCTGCTCAATTCTGTAATACGCAGAAAATTTTGAAACTCCCATATATCCTATTACTAAGTTCAATACATAATGTTCAAATTTATCTGCATTATTTTATGTTATTTTACACAGTGTCATCATCTAGCATATTCTATCAAAGCCTACTAAATAAGTACATCAGGCTTGCTCTGTGATTAAATTATATTGTTAGATTTATGTGTTTTTGTGTATTTATATGATTTTTTAAATTTACTGAACTTACAGGTTGATCTCATTGGGAATGCTTCAAACCTATCAGTTTACTACTCTTCTTTCGCTCTATTTGTCAATTTTCCATAAAGTTATATTTGACTTATTTGTGAAAATTTGGCATACTCATTTCAATTCTTATTAATCTCCCCCAAAGGATTTACTTGTCATGAGTGTGATTCTAAGAACTGCTTCTTAGAATTCTGCTTAAGTATCCCCAGAAGTCTTCAAAAGAAGCTCTTATGAGAAAGATCTAGCATTTACTTCATTTATTTGATTTTCTCTTTCTACATTTTCTGATGTACACAACACCTTGAATTCAAACAGGAGTTCCCACATTTCCATGTTGGTTCTCTCTGATATGAACTCTCTGATATTTACTGAAGGTTTCTAAGTGAAGGCTTTCAACATTCACCACACCTAAGCATTTCTTTCCTGAGCGTTATTTTTGTTGTTGTTGTATCTGAAGTGATAACCTTCTGGGATATACATTTTCATGTGTATTATTGCATAGGGCTTCTCTGTTGAGTAAATTCTTGGGTGCAGTGTTAAGTATGGCTTCCCATGGAACTCTTTCTCCCACAAGCTACATACGTTAGGGTTCTCACTTGTGTGTGCTCTTTTGTGTAAAGTAAGGTCACACTTGCTTCTGAAAGCCTGTGCCCATTCACTACATCCATAGAGCTTCTTCACTGCATGGATTTAGAGGTGTGCAGTTGGCTACTTCCCACCACAGTCTTCCCATACTTACTGTACTTAATTTAAATTTAAATTTAAATAAAAGGATATGCAAAAGTAATGATGTCTCGACAGTATGCAAATACACTGATTTGTGAAAAACAGCTTTTATAATATTCATATTTCATAATGTTGACAGATTACTAGATGATTGAACTGTGCTCTAATACTCTTATATCTATGGAAACTGACCAGCCTGATATGCATGTGTCTTTTTTACTGGTAAAAGAAAGGAAACTTATAAATAGCCCTATACTATATCTGCACTTAGTTCTTCTTAACTAGATATCTCCCTTCACTACATTACACCCATTCTCAATACAGAAGATCCCAGAACTATGAAGATTACAATTTTAGCTTGTTTTACATTTTAAGTATTGATTGTATCTAGTTCAAAAATCAAAGCTCTAGGATGAATATTATACGTGTTTGATTGACATCTAAAAGAATGATTTGATTTTCAGTAAAACTATATTTGTAGAAATCATATTTAAGTAAAGTTATATCTTTTTTAACATGGTTTTATGTGCATGTAGAGATTTGGATATTCATATACATATATGTGCCATATTAAGTTTTGGCTGTACAGAATAGACTGTGAATTTAGAATACAGTTTCCCAGCAACAAGAATCACATATAAATTCTTCAGGATGCTTTTCTACAATCAGTTGCCTTCATCTCTCAGCAAAGTGAGGGCTTTTTAGAAGTGCCATCAGGTTCTATACAGAACATCTTATAATCAAGTAATGGTGTAATTTTGCTATCAAAGAGGTAGAAGCCAAATAGACACACAAGAGCAGATTTCTCCGGGTCTGATTCAACTAAGAATAGAAACATAAAGGATAAATTCTGTGATAGTCAAGGCTAATACTTTAACCCAAACAGCCATTAAAATTATGCCTACTGTATAATTTTATAACCTTCTTGCTTTGTTTTTAAATTGCTTGTGTACATTAGCATACAAAATCACCATGCTATCATGATACAACTATGCCATTGTGTTTTATTCTCATCCATTCCTAAATCTACTGCCCTTCCTCACAGTTTTGCTACCTTATTTGTAGAACTAGGAATTCTTAAAGTATAGTTTAATGTTAAAGTGATGCTAATAGCTGGGACTGGCAGATAAAAGATTGAATGGTATTTCATGTATCCTTTTTCCCAGAGGATAAATAGCAGTTTACTTCTAAGCCATGGAGAATAAAAGCTGCAGGCATGTAAAGTTCACTCAGTCTCACATTTCATATGAACCCTGTAGGCATGAAGAAACATATTTGAAACTGTTTTTTACTTTAAAATGCATTTATTTTACAAACTGAACTGATTTTGTTTTCCCTCGCAAAATTTACCCTATCCACATAGAAATGAACAGATTTTTTTTT